>OMKR01050497.1:0-13221 GCA_900302355.1 Cyttopsis rosea
ATTTGGAGTGAAAAGCGAAGTCTGTACCTTCTCCCGTCGGTGGAGCTGTGATTAGGACTGGTGTTGGTTTTGCAATTCTACGACGTGCTCTGAGAGGGGAGGCCGCTCGCTATCTGGTGGAATCTGGATACCCTCAGGCTAATGTCACGGAGAGAGGTCAGGAGAAAATATAATATTGAGAAAAGTTTTTGTATTATTCTTTTTTCTCATGCTCTTGTCCTCCATTTCTTACAAACGGGGAGAAAAAAAAACCCCATAGAATAACAGAAAGCAGAGACGAACGGAAATTCGTTTTCAACATTGAAATCCATTTTTTTTTGCTCTATTACCTCTTGGAGAAAAAGTGATTGGAGTGGAATGAGGTGACACAGACTCTTTGTGCAATGAATGTGGAATTTTGCAGCAGAAGCCGAACTGCAAATTTGCCTGGAAAAGCGCTCCAAACATGATGGCTCTCTCATTTTTAGTGGCATTGTAGGTTTTAGGTCGTTGAACTTGTCTTTAAAGTTACACGTCATTGTCTCTATGATGAAATTGTGTCAGCCTTGCAGCCTGGCACGCGTGCAGATATATAAGCATGTATGACCGTATGTATTTATGCGCGGCCATTTTTGGTCCCCAATGGTAGAAAAACGATATGAGTTACCACATTTCTATTGACCGTGAGCACCTAGGGACACAAAACAAAAAAACGTATGGAAACCCCTTGGAAAACCTGGAACTGGTGCTTTCACAGTCAATAACAGCCAAAATATTATCAGACCCATAAACACGGCATACCACTGCTACTGCTGCCACCGATTCTGATTCAATAAAGTTTACACTGAGGCCCATGTAACAGAAAGCAGATGGTCCTGGTAGGAGGGAGGAATGTTTAGTCTTCATGTTATCTGGTCTCTGGATATCCTGCCGCGCGCTGGACTGACAGCTTTCACTGGGAGTATGCGTTCTTCCCGTCCATCTGTCCATCACTTCCCTAAAAATATATACCTATTTCTGTGGCATTTCGTGTTTATAGTACAAAGTAGGCGAGGAAGGGTCAGGAAGGATATGAAAGGATCAATCACTTGCATGGAATAATTGTTATGAGTCTGGTTAAAACGCAAAGTATTTGAGTGCATTATATATTTCTCAATGTATTGGTTATTTTATTATTGGTTATTGGCAGTTTGTCGCAATGCTACAAGCTTTGCCTTTCCCCCAGAAATGTCAAATCTGCTGTCACTGCAATGTTACAGGTGTTGGTTGTGGGTCTATGGCACTTAGTCTCTGCACTAAAGTATTCTTCCTCATCTTTAATTTATTACTTGAAATTTGCTTGACATTTCGATGTAAGTTATATCCACTGTAATATTGAGAAAAATAACACCACATTGACATATATATCTCACCTTGGCACCCTGCACATACTTGTGGTTGTCAATGCATGGCGGCGTACAATGGTGTACAGTAAATGATGAAAAATGGCCTGCTACTGAAGCTTTGTGGTCTGCGCTCTACTAGCTTGCCACCCATAATGGATAAGCTGTTTTCCACATGGTCAAAGCCGCAACCGATGTTTTGTAGTCTGGTAGCCGCTGTCGCTGTTGCTGAGTAACTAGTGAGGTAGAACGTCTCACGTAACACAATCCATCATACCCTTCAACCTCGGGATGAGGGCAAAGTCAATGCACAACTCTGGAAGCGATGGGGCGAACAAAGCAGCCGACTCAGAAGAAGCTCAGCTGTCAAATCAAGTCTAATAGAACATTTACCACTCGCACATAATGTTCTCTGTTATGACCGGGCCAAACCAACATTGTGTTATAACTAAAACAAGAGGGCTTTTGATTTATTTTTAAATGAGATTGCAAACTGCCGTTCGTATCTACATGCAAGGCCGCTTGAAATGATTTGCTTCAAACAGCCTTGGCCAAAGATGTACCGTACTGATTGATGGCTACAGACTGTGGCTATACTATGGCAGCGTGGCTGTCTACATTCCTGATTAGATATGTAAGATGGAGAGCTGGAAGTCTTGAATGAAGCCCGTTTTTATGCCAATAAAGTGTTTGCGGTGATGTATCAGGTCACATTTGTATGAGTGTCCACGGATGTGTGAATGTCTGAGTCCTTCATGAAGTATTACATTCTCTGGGATAAGCTCTGGTCTAGTGCACATCATGTTACGTCATTTAGCGACGCTTACATTAACTCCGATCAGAGTGATCTTTTCTCCAAACAAAGCAAATAAAAACAGCGTGTTTTTATTCTAGATGTATTTAATTTACTCTGGTTCCTCATTGCAGGTCGCTTATGAAAAAATTCCTGCTCGCGTTCTCACAGGCCTGTGGCTAAGGCAGCACAACCCAGCACTGAGCGCGTCCCACTGGTTGGGAACCTCTGCACTAAGCTCGCAGATGAAATCTTTAAATCCGGACCCCTGCGAGATTTTAATCGGCCATATATCTTTGCAGATAAAATGGGTCAATTTATCTGTAATCGCTGAATCGCTGTTTGGTGGGCAGCTGGTAATCCCCGCGATGAAGCAGGAGGAAAGAAAGTGGTCATTCATGCCTGCCGTGCCCGTGGTGTTGGCGCGCAGCGCTTGTAAATTAAATTTATATTTTAAAGGCTGGATATAAGTTGTGTTGGTGTTATTGATAAATTAACAAAATGTTCAGTCCCCTTGCTGGTTGTTCCTCAGAATCATTACAGCTTTTGATGAATGGCTTTTGCCGGTGTAATTAACAGGTCGCTCACCCGTGCGTGCTGCACTAAATTTTGGTTATTAGTAGTATCGTAAATGTGCGATGACTAGTCAACTAATCGATTGAACTGACGACTACTACAGGTAGTCGACTAGGCAAATCTTTAGTCTTGGGCAGCCATAATATGAACTTTTCAGTAAGAACAAAATTCATCCAGGTGTATCCTGAAGAGAAGTCTTCTGCGAAAGATGGATATTCAACCAAAGTTGAGTGACACTCCACCATTACACCATTGCAGATATGAGAATGAGAAGATTCACCACTGGGGCCTCTGAGTCCCAGTAGTGATGCTGGTGTGAGTGAACCTGCAAAGGTAGAGGAAAAGAGCAAACTTGCCAGAGGTTAGTTTAAAAACAGTGGAGAGCCAGGAGGAAGGGAGCTAGAACATGCTACAAGCAGAGGGAGTTTTAACAAGTGCCTGGACTAGGTTTCCTAAAAGGTGAGTTCATGTTTGCGAATATAGATGAAACATGAAGATGTGTTTTTTTTCATTATGGACAACTAGGTGCTCCATGACAAGTTTCTTAGCAGGTCTCCTTTTAGGTATCAGGGATAACACTTATTGGAAGCATCAGTCATTAGGTTTCATGGTGCGAATAGTGCAGCAAGACAGGAGCGACCTTGACCAATCCACAGAGGAATAACCCTTAATGGTGATTGCTTTAACATTCCCATTCCTCTCTCACTTACTGTATTATCACTTTGCTATCCCTCTTTCTGACTGATGAACCCTGAAACCTCTCCCTCACTTTACAGACACACACACACACACACACACACACACACTACAATATGCATTATTTCACTTGTGTCTTCCACATCTACCTTCCTTCCAGTAGCTAAAGTCAACCGACTTCCTTGTACAAACAAAGACCATGAACTCTGCTCTGACCTTGTGGTCTTGACCTCCTGTGGTTGTCCCTGTGGAGCTTCATAGATTGAGTTCTGGCCATGGGTTATGATGTGTGCTTGTTTACAGATGGAGGGATAGGATGGAGGTTGTGACTCCCTTCAGGCTCCTGTAAGATGAATGCATGGAAATTGTCATTTGTGTAACCATTTAGAAACTGAGCAAGTATCTTTTATATGTTAGCTTTCAAAGGATGGTTGGTGTTTGACCTAGCATAAATATGCTTTGATCCCTTTGTCAACAGCTGTGTCGATTCGATAAAAACACAGTTGGCCACAGTTGGCGACTTCCATCCTAATTTGAATCTTTTATAAGGTTATGAAAAGGATTAATTGGAAAGGCATTTCCAATTAATTTCCAACATTTTCTTCCTCCACTTCCAACAGACATTGATGCTCCTACCAACCTGGTCACCATTGAGGTAACAGAGGACACTGCCAGAGTGACGTGGGACCGAGTCCAGGCAGAAATCGATGGTTACATGTTGAGCTACAGCTCCTCTGAGGGCTCCAGCGAGGAGATCCCTCTGGGAGCGGACAGCACCTTCCACAGGCTGACCGGCCTAAGGCCTGGAGTTATGTATACCGTTTACCTCTGGGCTGTGAAGGGGGACAAAGCCAGCAGGAATAGCTCCACCGAAGCTGAGACAGGTAAACCATAACCACAGTCTTTCAAGTGTGTTCACAGAAGACATGCCATTAAAATATGGAATATATTTCAAAAGTTTAGGGAAGAAAAAAGAATCCTAATGAGTGCATGATTTTAAATCATTAATCAACAGTAAAGCAGGTAAATGTTCAATCCTAATCTGTCAGGTCACACCTGAAATGTATGTAAATTAATTAAAAACCTTCATCTACTGCTCATTTTAAATGCACATTCAGATATTCAAGTGCTCTTGAGCAGTGGATTTATTTTAATATTCTAATGAAAAAATACAATGGGTTCTACAGAAGTGACTCTTTAAGGCATTTTGGGCAAGAACCCACAGTATTGAAGTTAACTTTTTTGTCTTGGTGAATGCTGCACAGAAATTAATTCAGACATTTTAATGCAGGAACCTTGAAACTTTTCCTCACCTTACTGCAGAAAGGAAAACTCTCACTTTGTGAGGGAACTTAGCATAATTTGTTTTGCAACTTCAGTTAAAAGCAGTTTAGCTTAGCCTGGGGTGGCTGTCCGTGAGGGGATGTGGCTCAGTCAACAAAGTCGACTTATGGGAACTGGCAAAAAAAGCTCTGTTTCATCTCTCCAGTTTCCTCTCAGCTGCATGGATCACCAACTGTGAAGTGCGCCTATGTTTTCTTGAGAAAGACAGAGACAGTCAGTTTAATGAGCCGTTGAACTGTTTCAGGGTGAACACAGGGTGAAGATGATATGACACTTATTGTACTGACTATTGACAAGAGATGTAGTTATAATGATAATGATGATAATACCTAACATAATTTACTTCATTCAGTTGTTAATGCAGAACATTGTGAGTCATACAGCATCAATGGTTCAACATTTTTAACAAGTGTCTAATTTATGTTTAGACACACAATAGCACTCAACTTTTTTGCAGTTTTTGCAATGTACTGTAATTTGCATGTCTTTTAATTAAAATTGTTTATTGGGTGGGCTTACTTAACCATATGATCTAATATCCAATCTGGGTCTTAAAAGCAATAAATGATACTACATTAATGATTTTAAAATTAAAAAGACATCTTCATTAACAACTGTCAATAAGGACAGTGTAAAGAACCTATTTTTATATATTGCCAAATTCTAAATAAAAGCATGTACCAACTTTCTTCTGCTCACTTTGGCCCACATTGGATATTTTCTTTTGTGTTTCTAACCTCTTGCTCATGGACTGAAGCAACAATGACTGTCTTGTTTGCGCTGTTTGTGTCCTGTTTGCACTGGATCTGATAGTGTTCCTTTGTAGTCTGCACTAACCACAACTCCCCATGCAGAGCTGGACGCTCCTACTAACCTCTTGGCCAAAGATGAGACAGAGACCAGCTTCAGCGTATCATGGGACCGGGTCCAGGCAGAAATCGATGGCTACATGTTGACTTACAGCTCTTCTGAGGGCTCCAGTGAGGAGATCCCTCTGGACTCTGAGAGCAGATCCTACAGTCTGACTGGCCTAAGGCCTGGAGTTCTCTATACCGTGTACATCTTGGCTGTGAAGGGGAACAAAGCCAGCAGAAAGAGCTCAACACAAGCAGAGACAGGTTTCTTAGCTCTATATCAATTCTCCATTGTAATCATCTTTGCATGATCTGTTAGTAGTATAAATTGTTTTCCAATTCATGTCAATGAGAAGTGAAGTCACACAACGTTTAGTCTTCCTCTGCACTGCTCTTACCAACTCTGCTAATGCCTCCTATAGAGCTGGACGCTCCTACTAACCTCTTGGCCAAAGATGAGGCAGAGACCAGCTTCAGCGTATCATGGGACCAAGTCCAGGCAGAAATCGATGGCTACATGTTGACTTACAGCTCCTCTATGGGCTCCAGTGAGGAGATCCCGCTGGGGCCTCAGAGCAGATCCTACAATATGACTGGCTTAAAGCCTGGAGTTCTCTTCAGTGTCTACATCTGGGCTGTCAAGGGGGACAAAGCCAGCAGAAAGAGCTCAACACAAGCAGAGACAGGTTTCTTAGCTCTATATCGATTCTCCATTGTAATCATCTTTGCATGATCTGTTAGTAGTAGAAATTGTTTTCCAATTCATGTCAATGAGTAAGTGAAGCCACATAGCCTTTAGCCTTCCTCTGCACTGTTCTTACCAACTCCATTAATGCCTCCTATAGAGCTGGACGCTCCTACTAACCTCTTGGCCAAAGATGAGACAGAGACCAGCTTCAGCATGTCATGGGACCAAGTCCAGGCAGAAATCGATGGCTACCTGTTGACTTACAGCTCTTCTGAGGGCTCCAGTGAGGAGATCCGTCTGGGGCCTGAGACCTCCTACAGTCTGACTGGCCTAAGGCCTGGAGTTGTCTATACCATCTACATTTGGGCTGTGAAGGGGAACAAAGCCAGCAGAAAGAGCTCAGCACAAGCAGAGACAGGTTAATACACTATAAATATGAATTAAAACAATATCTTTGTTCATTTGGAAAATGTGACACTTTACCTAACATCATTAGGAGTCCAAATATGAATAAATAACTAATAGCACAACTTAATGCACTTAGAAATTAACGTCTTAACGTCTCTAATGTCTTAAGCTATTCATAACACTCATTTTCAGACGCAGAATACAGCTGTCTATCATGGGTTTAAGGAATTTAAAAAGCATTCATCATGTAAACTGATAAAGTGACTTCATAACTCAAGAACACTAACACCATTAGTAATGGTGAACAGAGAAGTTTAGTTATAGCTGTGTCAGTAATACCCACAAAGGATGCTCATCAACTCATTAGGGTTGGACGGTCCATTTTGTCAAAATTGAGGACCGAAAAGATTACAATTCCTTTTTTATGGGGGAGTTGAATGAGAGCAATTGAATACGTTTGAAACAGAGGGAAAGTGGCATTAGCGCTCCTGAGTTTGAGAAATGTATTCCAATCGACTCCCAGCAGCAGCCATTGACACTGTTATAAGGCAGGTCATGGGCAGTGAAATTAATCCTTACATGGACGACCCTATTACTTAAAAAACTGCTGAAAATCCTCACGCTTATCAGTGGGAGCCTGAATCCCTTGGGTGGTGGGAAAGTGTGACTCCTCATATATAAAATAGGTCATAGAAACTTTCCTGAATTATTAATGGACTTCAGGTATTTTTCCGATAGGTCATCGAGAACTTCTAAAGAATTTACCGGTAGTTTTTTATTTGATTCAGATTAATTCCGTAGATGGTAGCTCACATGTGACAAGATATTGAGTAGTGCAGTGCGGCAATATTTATCACAGGTAATGGGGAAAAAAAGAAAGTCATTATTGGTGAGTAACATAGTGAGCTTTGTCACAAAAATAAAATATAGTTGCAGTAAGATTTACTAGCACTATAAAGAGTGCTTTGAAATTGTCCCGGGTCTACTTTTCACCATCATAATTTTATGAAGGTGCTTGTGCCAAGATGTGTCTCAGTAACCAAGGCCAGGTTTTCTAACTCAATACCAGCTCCAATAAGTTACTGTTTCTACAGCAGGCAGGTCTGTGCCTAAGTACTGTGCTGATAGGTTGACATGTGGCTCTAATTCTAGCGGGGCTTCCACTTAAAAAAAAAAAAAAGCAGACAGCTTGTTACCTTCAAATACTGTGCTGGCACAAGTATGCTGCAAGCACAAACACTTAAAAAAAGAAAAAAGAAAACTGGTTTGTAAACATTCCAGCAGCACTGAAATAAGGATTTGGACTTAATGAGTAAAGGCAGTTTCTTCCCTTTAGAACGACAGAGGAAAAACTGGATGTTATTTCCACTAACTGAATCTTGCACTGAGAATAAAAATGTGGAAAATTATGCCCTTTCTTCTTAGTTTTAGTTTAGGGGTCAAGGGTTAAGCATCGGTATGTAGTAACTGTGTTAACAGACATCTGGTTGGTTGGCATTGGAGTGGAACCTCAGTAAGAGTTTGAGTACTTCAGTAATCCTGTGGACGTCAGGAATTAGGTGTGAACATAGCTCCCTCTTCAAACTGGTCATTTTGGCACATGAGAATTGCTCATTATTTATGATAGCAAAACGATAATAGGAATAATCTAAAGCAAAACCAATAAACTATGGTTTTCTTTGGACAATTCTTTGGGTGTGACTTTACTCCAGCTCATGCACGGGGAGGAAATGCTGCTTGGGTCGCGTCGGGTCACTGGACGTGCCTCGTAACTCGTAACGTGTGGGGGTGTAAGCAGCAGTAGCATGGTTAGGGGATCAGGGGGGAACTTTGTTTGAGGCTGCACATAGGTCAACTCATCGGGGAGCTCTAAAGTGAACACCGCTTTGTTTTCAATTAGACAGAAAATAGCCGGATCTGCGGTCATAACGTGTCTGGTCGTAAATCGCTGGGGGCTGTTGGCTTCAGCTGCAAGTGATGGAGTGGTGGAGAAATCAGCTTGGACACACAAACATCTATGTTATTACAATTGCTACTTTATTAGCCCAAATAGCAAGGTTCAATGACATCCTAGTCCAAACTCGGCCAAACATTGTTGAATTTGGCTCCAAATCTTTGGACCTTTGGAAATGGAGTTATTAGAGTGGTGTCAAGGTTTTGGTCAGAGAAAAGGTTACAACTTGCAGATCTTTTCCAATGTGCAAGGGAGGATTGCATTAAAATGCCACAGTAAATAATAACCCTTACCATTTGTATGATAGAATGATCCATGATCCATATTTCAAGTAAAAAAAAGTCTTGGTCAATGTCAATATCAACCTAAAAACAATAGTTAGCAAAGCAAATGTTAAACTCAATGTATGTGGGCATTATCGATATATGCATTAATCTATGAATGACTATGTATTTAAATGTTATTTTTACAGTCTAATTAATTTAAATCTTCACTAAATTCAATCATGTAACAGTCGCAATCGGGTCCTTTGCTCAATCAACATTGTGCTGAATCTATGAATAAATGAATGCATGAATGAATGAATCCATCAATTTAAACACCTTTCATTTTCTGCAGTAATATACCGTGATCCTGCTTCTCGCCCTGCAGACATTGACGCCCCTCAGGACCTGAAGGCTACAGATGTGGCTACAGACTCTGCTTCACTGACCTGGATCGCCCCACTGGCAGACATTGAGGGCTACATTCTCACCTACATGCCTGAAGATGGCTCAGTGGAGGTATTGAATAAAGAAGAAAAGAGGGACGAGGGAAGAAACTAAAAATAGCATTGGTAAAAGCAGAGTATTGCAGGTCTTGGTTATTGCATTGGAAGAATTAACGGTCGTGATGAAAGAGCATCTTAATTTGTCATGGCAGCATATATATAGTTTCTATATTGGTTTGTGTGTTTAGCTACCCTGTCTGATCAGCATGACACCTCTAAAGTGATTTACTTTGGTGAGACATGATACATACTAATGCAGTGCCCGTTCAATACATGCCTGTTCGGAACGGACTGATAAGGACAGAGGACCTTTCTTCCTTTCTGCCTACTTCCCTGCTTCCGTCCTCCCTCCCATCCTTCCTTCCTTCTTCCCTCTTTCCACCCTTCCTCACTCCCCCCTTCTTCCTCCTTCCTTCCTGTCTTTGCTCTTCCCTTTCTCCTTTCGTCTTTGTGACAGAGTGCCGGATTGCACATTCATGAATTAGCAATGCTGACAAAAACTATTCAAAGTTTATTAATATTTCGCGTCTCCTGTGTCCAAATTGTACCAAATTTGACACTGCATGTCCTTGGGTCCCCAGCAATACACCTGCCAAGTGTGAAGTAAATGGGATGAACGGTTGTTGAGATAATCGAAGGATATAATGAAAGAAAGAAACACAGAAAGACAGAAAGGCAGAGATTCCTTGCATTATTAGATAGATAGATAGACATTTACCCCGTAACAAAGTTGCTTTGTAGAACACTGACCTCTTGTGGCCAAGGCAGGAAGTTCATCTCCATGACTAATGGGATTATCAACTATGACTGATTTGTCACTAATACAGTAGTAGGAGGTTGGATTGCAATGGTAAATCCATTGCAATCATTGCAATCCAACCTCCAAGACCAGCTACAATGTTACCGTATTGTGTCAGACTGTTGAAAAGCAGCTTGGAGCCGGGGAGAGCCGCTTCGTTGCCTCTGGTCTGGGGATGGGGAAGAGCTACGTGGTCACCCTCATCGCCTACAGGGGAGCCAAGAGGAGCAGGGAGGTGGAGACCATCTTTAAAACAGGTCAGAGCAAGTCTATAGTGAATGTATTGACTGATGGAAGTGAAGGTTGTGGTTCGGAATACTTAAAGAACTGATGTCTTGTCCAGTGGGCTTGCTGTACCCCTTTCCCATGGACTGCGTCCAGATCATGAAGAACGGCAACAAGAAGAGCGGCATCTACACCATTTACCTGAACAGCAACCTCTCCAAACCCATTGAGGTCTACTGCGACATGGACACCGACGGAGGCGGCTGGCTGGTATGTTTGATTTGCAAATGTTGTGTGGATGTATTGATCTCTTTTTTTTCCGTCAGAATACCTTGATTTTATAACACCCTGTGCTCTCCCAGGTGTTCCAACGCCGCACCACCGGCCGGCTGGACTTCATGAAGCGCTGGAGACACTACATCACAGGGTTCGGCAACATGACGGATGAGTTCTGGCTCGGTACGGACTGCAACGGCATTCATACAATAGGACAACTAATACAGACCACTGGTGTTTCAATAGACTGACTAATTGAGCGGTGTTCCCGTTGTTGCCCTCAGGTCTGGATAAGATCTACGAACTGACCAACACCGCCACTCAGTACGAGCTGAGGTTCGAGCTCGGTCTAGGCTCGGAGAGGGCCTACGCCATCTACGACAGCTTCAAGATCGCCTCAGTGAAACAGAAGTTCAAGCTGACCATCGGCAAATACAGCGGGACAGCCGGTAAAACAGCATTTTGTAGATAGACAGGTAGACAGGACGCCTGCTGTGCAGCGCTCATGACTTTACTCTGTATTGTAATTATTCACCTCAATCCTGCACTAGATGAACACTGAAGGCCGTCATGGAGAAAGGGGGGTATAATCCAAGGGACAAATAAAAATCTATTTGTAGACGATGACAGCATATAGGCTACGTCTGAGCGAGGATGACAAACAGCAGGTGGGATCCTTCAGAAACAAAACTTATTGACTGGAAGACAGCGTAAGGATGTTAAGGACGACAAAAGAATGTAATGTCTTAGTGTTTTGAAGCCAGGCAAATTTGGAAAGATAAAAGAAAAAAAATCAAGTGGGACCATGGGACCTTGTCCACCATATGTTACAATATTCTGAGGCTGTTTTTTCTCTCTTATTGAATTTCTTACATCGGGGAACAGTTGGAAAGAAAGAAACGAGAGGAGACTACGGCTAAAATAACAAAGCCTTGGACTGAATTTAAAATAAATTGTTTTAACCCACGCTGTTCCTCGCTCCTCAGGCGACGCTATGACCTACCACCAGGGCCGTCCCTGGTCCACCGTGGACAACGACAACGACATCGCCCTGGGAAACTGCGCCCTGACCCACCGCGGGGCCTGGTGGTACAAAAACTGCCACCTCGCCAATCTCAACGGCAAATGGGATGACAACCGGCACAGCATGGTGAGTGTGGAGGCGTATGATCGGCCAAGTAGGCTTTGCATAACTTAAGATACACATGGAATCAAAAGTTTCCATTTAATATATATCGTACAATAGAATTGCAAGCCTCTATTGAGAAACAAGGACAGGTAAAGATTCTTGAAGCTGGAAGTAACCTGAAGTAACTGGTGTAGTGTTTAATCACACCACTAGGTGGCACTAGACATATTGCTATAACTCCAGGTTTCCAATAAACCCCATGCAGACTTGTCAAGTTTTTTTTCAATTTGAGAGAAAAGGGAGCGCTGGTCTGAATCTATCATATCCCATAATAGCACAAATTTATCAAACCTCATATATAATCCCGGTACCGATTTCTTTTTTTCATTTTTCATTTTTTCTTTTCTCGAGCTAAGATAAGGAGTTATTGTCCGAGGGAAGATGGATATGGAAGAGAATTCGGAGATATTGTTCTGTCCTCATCTAAAGTTCATAAAATTAAATGATATTTCAGTTTGTTTTTTTTTGCTGTTTGGCTCTGACGCCCATCTAGCCATAAATACCCATGTGCAAATTTAATATTGATAAAGCCATCCTTGATGTCTTAGATTCAGAACCCTTTAAGATGAGTAAAACAGAAGAGTACACATTTTCATATTGATGCTATGACTGTACACACATTCAATGGTAATACTATCACATACATATTACACCACCGGTAATAACACATTAATAACACAACTGTAATAGTAATAACACTGCCGTAACACAAGAACAAAACAACTAACAATGATAAAAACTTCAATGATAAAAGAACGAACTGATACCAATAATCACTATAATCAGAATCAACAAAGCGCTGCCTTGATTCCCAGGTTTGGAAAAAGGTTCCTTGCCCACAATCAAAGACCTCACCCTGCAAGGCTTTTCACTTCAAGTTGTTTTCTTTTAGATTGTTGGGGTGAAATAGAAATGCCCTGAATCCATCAGCCTTGATAAGGGAGCACATTTCTCAAGGCCCCGCGGAAGATGCCGATGTTTTTTTTTTGTGCTTTAGCAACAGTACAGTCATTATACCTCTCCCGGAGTCCGACACCGAATGATGGGAAATGCCGAAAACAAGTCGCTCTGTCGTTGTCAAAATTTCATTGGCTGTTATTGGCATTGACGGATTTCAGCTGTTGTTGGAAAAATGAGTAGTATCATTAAAATGAGGTGGTCTGGTGTCTATCAAGGTCGGTGGTTTTCAACTGTCTCTCTCCCCCCCTTCCCTCCCTCTCCATGGGCCATACCCCTTCATCTCCACATCCCAAAATCCTTCCCACTTTCCTCTCTCTCCACCGTCCTGT
>OMKR01050501.1:0-12876 GCA_900302355.1 Cyttopsis rosea
ACCACTGTTCCATGTTTTCGCCATTTGTGGATAATGGCTCTCACTGTGGTTCGCTGGAGTCCCAAAGCTTTAGAAATGGCTTTATAACCTTTTCCAGACTGATAGATCTCAATTACTTTCTTTCTCATTTGTTCCTGAATTTCTTTGGATCTCGGCATGATGTCTAGCTTTTGAGGATCTTTTGGTCTACTTCACTTTGTCAGGCAGGTCCTATTTAAGTGATTTCTTGATTGAGAACAGGTGTGGCAGTAATCAGGCCTGGGTGTGGCTAGAGAAATTGAACTCAGGTGTGATAAACCACAGTTAAGTTATGTTTTAACAGGGGGGCAAACACTTTTTCACACGGGGCCATGTAGGCTTGGATTTTTTTCTCCCTTAATAATAAAAACCTTCATTTAAAAACTGCATTTTGTGTTTACTTGTGTTGTCTTTGACTAATATTTAAATTTGTTTGATGATCTGAAACATTTTAGTGTGACAAACATGCAAAAATATAAGAAATCAGGAAGGGGGCACTTTTTCACACCACTGTATGTGACCGACCACGTCCTAACCCGGCACATTTCGCAGGAGTGTACTTTTGGGGAGACGGGAAAACCTTGGAAATCCCAATCTAGGTCAATAATGAGATTATAGTAGATTTATGTTCAAGTTTTTTTCTGTCTCTCAACTTATTTTCAAAACTAAGTTTGATTTGTAAATATTAAATAAATATTAAAATGTCAAGGCTACTCGACTCCACCAGCATTTTAAAGGGAAAAAAGTTACTCACCCCATTGTTGCACTCGAACAACAGCGTGAACGACGATCTTATGGTTCCTTTGATGCAAACATGCAGATCAAGATCATCCTTCCATATTCTGTGTGATGTCAAGTCAGAATGTGAAACCGTTTTGATAAAATATGGTTATAAATTTTACCTGCTCGTAAACTACATTGGCTCTTCTTCACGTGGTCACTTCCTTAAACAATCACTAAAGAATCAACAACAAATAAACGCAAGAAACAAGAACTTCTCCGTGAAAAGATATCATCTCCATGTTGTTATGGATTATGAGAAGAGGGTGGCAGAAGCTCTCAATCATAATGCGGAACTGGACTGGCAGAAAAACAACAATTCCCAGAATGCAAATGGCAGTGTTCTCCTAGCCATTTGCATTCTGGGATAGCCGTTCATCTGCAAGATCTGAAATGGGTCACTTTCTCAAAACTATCATTGTTATAAAACAATAAAGGCAGGAAATGGGAATGTTTAGAAGTTACAGAATAATAGAGGATGCTATGCTATGCTATTATCATCATGCTAGTATAGTGAGCATGAATTTAAAATGAAAAAAAAAACCCAGTATAAATTTAAAATTTTACGATTATCTTGAATTTTGCATTTTCCAATATTTAAAAAAATATATTTTTTAAACATTACTTCAGTAAAACACATTCAACATTATCACATTGAAGGAGTACAGCACTATCCATATGTAACCATTTAAAGCAGTAATTGTGTTTCTAAATGTGTGTGGAAATGCGTTTATAAAACCTTTTTAAAGCCTGATTTCTCAGAATTTCTGTTTTCAAAACCTTAATTTTTAATTAGCCATAGCTTCCAAAATATTTGCTTGATTCCCACAAGTGACACCTTGTTTTTAAGATCTGGTTCGACACATTCATATCATGTGAAAAAACATAAATGTCAAATTTCAACATTTAGCTGCAATGATTCAACAACATTGATCTTGGACTGCATGCCCAAGCAAGCGTGTCGCTTCTAATCTGTATATAATAAACAAAAAACAAACAATATGGGATATTTTCAGAAAACAAGGTATACTGACTTTATATTTGTTTTACACTACAGTTAGGCTATTTATTTTCTTTGTGATTGCACATTTAAGTTAATATTTTCTTCTTGATAGTTTTTAATGTACAGTATTGTTAATAGTTTCTATTTGTATTATATCTTCTTTATGTTCTTGATTTAATATTTGTTTTTGCACTGCAGATGTAGTCGAATTTTCAGTTTTCAGTATAATAAAAATATTTAACAATCCGATATTTAGTTGCATACACCTTTTCATTTATTTATTTGACAGGGAAAATGCACATTACATATATTGCACCAGATATTTCCATCTGCAGTCACTCGGGGGGAGTCATCAGTGACAGGCAATTCGGAGCAGTAAGAGATAAACGTAGTAAGATTACATTACATTACAAGGCAATACATCATCTAAAATACAATACAGGAATCACACTCATTTTCCTGAAGAAAATGAGTGTGATTGCTGCATCTGCTGCTGCTGCTGCTCGCCGGCCCAGCTTCTGAAAGAGTGTTTCATAACTGGCTACATGGTGGCACTATTAACACCACCACACATGTCTTGAACATAATCCCAGGGGGGAGGTGTCTACCAAAAATTTGTTGTCTCTGCCTCAACGTTCATGAGTTATTGAACACAACAAAGTATTTTATAATTGGCCAAAAGGTGGGGCTATTGGTGCCATGCTTCAATATGTCATGCACATGCTCATGGAGAAGCTGTGTCCCATGTTTCATCCAATTAAACAACAAAATCTAGAAATATCATGTTATATTGTCATTGTAGCGCCCCTTGTGGGTAGAATTGTATGAAATGTTACACACTTGTGCAATGTGGCTGTATGTACAACTTTCCCAAATTTCATTGCAATCCACTTTAGCATTGAAGAGTTATGGCCTGTTAAGTGCATCAGGCCATGCCTCAAAGGTTTTGTAACCAATTACAGACAAATGGTAAGTGACATCAAAACAAACTCATGCATCTTGTTCGGGGTCATCTAAATATGGTATGTACGAAATTTGGTGAAGATTCAATGAATTATGTGCCAAAAGGGGCAAAAGATGTGTTAAACAAATAATCCAAAGTGGCGGAAATTGGTTATAGGCGGAAATGGGCGTGGCCTACATCCCTCGAATCGGCTTCATCCAAAAAAACGTACAGTACAAAAAAGTTTCTTCTAGGCCTCAAGCTTCATGAGTTATTAGCCAAAACTTAAAATGCTGAATAACCGACCACATGGTGGCGCTATTACATACTTGATTTTATATGTTGAGCACATCTCCATCGGGCACTTTTGTGCCAGGTATGATTACTATACCGCGTGTAGTATTTGAGATATGAATTAATATATGCACTCTCCCATAGATGGCCATTCAAACATATTTTACAGTACAGTATTAATATCTCAATAACTGTAACAGATATCAAAAAGAAAAATAATAGCCGCTATGAGACAAATATGCTCTACATGTGAAAATTGGAATGATGTGTCTATCTGCAAAATTGTGGGAGAAGAAGCAATCCATATATATATATATATATATATATATATATAATAAAGAGCAAAGATAACTAAGTGTGATTGCTTGCAGCAATGACACAATAAACGCCTATGCCTCTCATAACTGCAAGACTGTTTTTTTTCCAGACATTTTTTATTGCAAGATTTTAAGTTTTTAAAAGTATGGCACTCTCACCACCTTTCGTAGTTTACAATGCGTGGTGAATCCTGCAATATGAAAGAACGGGTGGCTGAGACTGTCTCAGATCCTTTCACTGCGAGGAAGCCTGCATGTTCAGTGATTAGTTTACTGAACGTACAGTGAACATGAGCCCTGAGTGATAGACAGTCGCTGAGTCGCTCAAGCCTCTTCCTCTCCCTCCCTCTCATGTCTTGAAGTCTTGAAGTAGGAAGTAGTACCAAATATTTTATTCATTTATATCATTATGTCACAAAAAATATGTGCTCTACATAATAGGGGAGGACTTTGTTCTGGTAGCTTTCAGCTTGCAAACAGTATCTTTATCTAACTATAAAGGAAGGACTCTCTGTCTGTCTGTATGTCCTTCGATTAACTCGACAACAATTCATCCGAACTACTTCACACTTGGCGGGTGTATTTCTGGGGACCCAAGGACGTGCAGTGTAGAATTTGGTGCAATATGGACATGCGACACGTGTAATATTAATAAACTTTGAATAAACAAGCGAACAGCGAGCTGCTCAGCTCTGTGCAGCAGCGGGGCCGGGCTTCAGGGCTCCCACTCAGCTCTTATCCAAAAGCGCGAGTCCTCACTTACCTCCGCATTGCAGCCCAAATATGTAGTCAGGTAGTCACTTTATCCAAAAGCGCGAGTCACTGTGACTTGGATATGTTTTTACCGAGGCTTTGAACCGGTTCAAGAAACGAAAACGAAAACCAGAAACAATCGTTATTTTGCTAGCAACAAAAGCAAAACCAGAAACTTTATACTTTATAATGTTCTGGAACAGCGGCAATACCGGAGGCCAAGCAATCGGCCCGTTCCGAACGGGCATGTTTTGAACGGGCACTGCACTAGTCCAACTAAATTCTCAGCTCATCGGCTTATTCGTCACGAACCACCGTTCTCAGTTCACTAGTTAGGGAGCTGAACTGAACGTTCGGCCATCTTTCAGCTCAGTCAGTGGGACTACGCAGTCGGAGCTCCGGTCAAGCACTGAACGATTCGGTGAACGAGTCTTTTTTATGAACCGATTCTAATAATTCAGTACGCTGAAAAAAACTGCTTTGCACTAGTGATCCTAAGTGTGCTGCCACAGAGCTACAGCCATTGACTTCACATGTGGGAGAGGCGGTTTGCTGGTGGCTGAATCCACTGAATCAACACCGGCGGCGGTGGTGGCTCCCTGGACAGCGTGTGTGCACATCCATGAAATATTCACATTTGTTATTCTTCAAAGCGATTCGCATTAAACTTGCTTTTTTTTTCCCGGAGTGCAATTTGCGCCCCAATCCGTTCCGATAGCCCCGCGCAGACTTTTCTGGGAGAACCCTGTACATGGGGCATACATGCGTGTGTGTGTGTGGGTGTGTTGGAGAGAGAGAGGGGGGTGGGGCGGTCGGGTATTATGCGGGTCTCTCTCCCGTTTCATTGTGTAATGATTTGGCTTTGCCTCTCTCTCTCTTCCCCGTTTCCAGCACACCACAGTCTACGGTGTAAGCAGCCGGATGTAAGCAGCCGGAGGTACATTGTGTCGCCATAATCGCTGTGGGTTGGAATTAAGTGACGCCGGTGGGTTTAAGATATTCAGTTGTCTACTCCTTACTTCTTGCATCAGTCCTATGAAAAAAACCTAAAACCGAGTTGCCAACTCCGTCAGCCTATTCACCGCTCCGGATTCACGGAAGCTGCAGGGAATAATCTGAAAGATAGGTATTTACAAGCTTGGGGCGGCCATACAATTTACTATCGCTGGGATAGATTCGCGCTCATTTTGTTTTATAGCATGTGTAAATTGTATGATTACATTCAAAAGCCATAGGCCTACGCGTGGTTTGTGATGATTTGGAAAAATCGCAACTGCCATGCTTGCATGTGAAACTAGGCTTTGAAATTATGTTTCCAATTGGGATGAGTGGGGGACTGTTTTTTTTTCCACACTCACCTGTTTCCATTTTACTCGTTGATAACTCAATATCCAATCCAAATTCACGCTGTTGTTTTTGTTTTCTAACAAATTTAGACCAGTGTATTAAATGAAGAATTTCACCTTTCACTCCGGAAGCCCCGGGGCAGCTATCGGTGAACGCCTGCCCCATCTATCACGTGAACCCAAATGGAGGCAAAAGGTGTGAAGGCCACTCGGATGAAGTGTTCTTGAAGGTACGAAGCACAGAAATGAGTACAGATACAAAGTACAAGCTGTTTGACTGTTTTCTCCTGGTCCCCGAACACACGCAACCTGAACAGTCTGCCCGCTTGTCTGTCAAAGTAGGTATTACGGCACAGGACCGTGGGTTGGGGAAGGAAACAGTGATTCACATGTGTGTGTGTGCGTGTCACAAAGGAAAAAGAAATAGAGAGGAGCGAGCTATCTCTGAGGTACTTTGTCAGCTAGTTTTGCCCATTTTTTGGCACAGTGAGACCTGTTGGAAGCTCACTGTGTGCACTACCCTCTCCCAGCTTGACGGCATAGTGAGCGTAAAGTCATTATTATCTAATTAGGCGGACTAATGACATGCCAGAGGAAGCCATAAGGATAGTCTCCTTCATGCCTGTATGTCTTTCACTTAAGATTGCTTTCACAGAGGCTCCGGTAGATGTATCTTTTATGTTTCACTTGAAAGCTCAAGATTTGAAAGATTTGGATTTGGATTCCATTGGATGCAATCACTAGGAATCCAAATGAACATACGCCACATTAAAACTCTGAAAGCCCGATAGGTCTTTGGGTCGCTTTCACATATGCAGTGTTTAGTCCGTTTGTCTAACCCTGTTGCGTCTACCGCCTTGGTGCGGTTTGTTTGGGCAGGTGTGAACGCAGTAATCGCACTCGGGTGCGGACCAAAACAACCGGTCTGAGACAGTTTGCGAGAGGCGGCCTCGGGACGCTGAGAACACTGATTCGACCCGATTGCCGGAAGTGAACCAAACACGCTATGTATTATGGGGTTGGGCATTCGTTTACATTTCCCGCCATCATCCAGCCATCCATCTGCCGTCCACGGCCTCGCAGTTGTAACTTACAACAATGAGTGATTTCCTTCCACAGAGACAACGTGAGGCAGTACTCTTTGGACTTTATTTTGGACTTTGGATTTATTTGAGGACATGTAGTAGACAGGCACGTAATAAAATATTAACACGCAACAAATGTGTCGGCTCTCATAACGCATTCACTTAAAGCGACAGGCCCCATATCTCATACCACAGTGTGAAACCGAATTGGACCAAATAGAAAACAAAACAAAAGTATACATTTCACTCCATAGGCATACAGACTAATAGGTGCAAAAAAGACCTTCGACTTTATGCAATGTAGAAAAAAACATACTAACGACTAACCACAATATAATACAATAGGCAAGGCAAGCTGGGTCTGAGATATCCAGAATGTTTGTTCCAACAGTGTGTAGCATAAGCTATAACATGCTGCTTCTCCATTTTTTTGTCTTTACTCTAGGTATAGTTAGTAGACCGGTTCCAGATGAACCTAAGAGGTCGGAACAGTTCATATTGTAAGAGCAAATCAGAGGTGTAATTTGACCCTAACCCATTGATTTATAAATGATGAGCAGTATCTTAAAATCAATTCTGTGACACACTGGAAGCCTGAGAATTGGTGTGATGTGTGCAACTTTCTTTCTCTTGGTTAGAACTCGAGCAGCAGTGTTCTGAATGAGCTGTAGTTGTTTTGTCATGAATCCTCTAATCCTTGCTATGTTTTTTTCCCTATGAATTGTCTAGTGCGTCTAAATTATGAATTGTGAATATTGTCTCTCTTTTTAGATATATAGATAGTCACAGTTGATCCAGAGCTTTGTTTTTCACCATTTACACTCCCTTTTCTGGGTTTTTACTGCATTTCTCCATGATGCTCTTTGTTTACCGGAAACTATTTTAACCTTTACTATGAAAATGTGAAAGGTATACTGACTTGATAATGCTCACAATTTTTTTTATTGAAATGATCAATGAGATCATTAACAGAGATTGAAGTGGTGGTTGGTGATGAAGATACGTCAGGGTTAATAGACATAACAAAGTAAATTAACACCCGACAGTCTACCGTCCTGTTCAGCTACTGAGCTACTCAGGAATGTTGAGAGACTGTGGAAGATGGATACTAACTCAAACAGGATGTGAAGTAGGTAACCTGCTTTGGACTTCACAGGAAAATGAGCTCCGGAAGTCTGCTGCCCAGTGTTAAAACATCTGCCTATGACCGGGCAGCATTTAGACCCTTTACAACCTTGCAAGAGTTGATGGCAGCTACAAGCCAATCTGCATATCAGACAGCCATGGTTCCAACTCATAAACACTCCTCCTACAAGCAAGCCCAAGCTGAGAGTTTTCCAGTGGAGCTAAACACCTTAAAAGTTGGTAAGAGAATACCAAGGAACAGTGGACTCCTCTCTATATTTTGACCAGTTTCTGGGACTCATCAGAGTTGGAGGTTGACTCCGCCAAGCTGGAGCCTGACACCATCCATCCTATTGTTCTCAATTCAATTCACCAACCCACCAAGAATATCAAGAATCAAGAAGAATCAAGAATTGTTTATTAATCACACATTTTACCACGCGCATGCGGAGGGTGACACACACACACACACATGCAGTGGCGAACGATGAGATTTGGTCTCTGCGTTTATCCCATCCTGGCCGTCCTTCCTCCAGGGGCAGCCAGGAGCAGTGAGCAGCCCTTACTTCGTCGGCGCCCGAGGACCAATTCCAGTTGGTGGATCCATGTCTTGGTCAGGGACAGGACAGGAAGTGTTCTGCACGTTTTTAGTCAGGGTCCTTATGTTGGAGGAGACCCATGCGAACACGGGGAGAACGTGCAAACTGCACACAGAAAGGCCCCTGATCGGGAGATAACCCACCGGGCCACCATGCCGCCATATATTTATATATAGATACATACATATTAATGAACAAACAATATTGAAATGATGAAAACAAATAAATTGAATTAACTCCCATTACATAATTGGCGAAATAATAATAATATTAATGATAATAATTATAAAAAAGAAAAAAAAACACCAGAGGGGGTACATTACAATAAACACATTATATATATAACAGTTATATTGCTCATTTTGTTATATTGTTATATTACATTCATCTACAACAGTTGCTTAAATGACCTCTAGAGGCTATAATTATCCTTCCCCAGACTCGTCCAACATATGACATAAATCCTTGTCCCTGAGATAATTTGTGGGCCGCAGATGCTTTGAAACCTTTATTGTTTGTCTTTGTATGTAATTTGCCAGAATTTTTCCTGATTTTCCCCCTTGGTCAAATACAGTTTGTTTATGTTTTAAACGATCATCTGTAGCTTTTGAGGTTGAAATTTCATTATACTGTGCTCTCTAATTCCTAATGTAATTTAGAAGACATTTTGATAATATCTCCAAAATCTTAAATTTTGACTCCAACGTTGTTCATTTCTGTTTAGCTTTTTCAAACCTAATTATCTGGCCCCTAATAAAAGCTTTAAAAGCTTCCCACCTGGTTGCAGATGTACTGACTGTAAAATATATGTCAATTTGTTCCTCAAGGAAAGAGATAAGATCTGGGTCCCGCAGCCATTTTTGCCGCAATCTCCATTTTGGTGGATCCCTTTCCAACCCTGGATCTCCATTGTTCCCACGGCCCATTATTCCGAAACCCCAATAGTCTGAAAAATGTCGGGTTTTGTCCTAAAAATGTCGGGTTAGAGAGGGTTAAGTTTAGGTATGAATTTAGAGATGGTTATTATCTTTGTAATATTTAAAGGAATAGATTTATGGAGTCATCACCCCTCTTGCTTGAGTATTAAAGGTTGCTGACAATACCTTACCTTGCCACCTCTTAATCCTAATGTCTTCATCGAATGAAAGGTGGGTTTCTTGAAGAAATATGATTTGGGAATTAATACTTTTTAACCTCCCCATCGCCTGCTTTGTCTTTATTCACTTTTCACCTGCTGAATGCTTTCACAAACACGCTAAATCTCCATCTCGAAAACGGATCCCAATACTGTCACACTCATAATGTGTTATAGCGGGAAAGAAAATGGTCATTAATCAGGTTTTGGGGGGGTTTATTGACTCATTTGCACTTCCGCAAATCCTCTCATTTGGTTACATCCGCGCTAATGTGTAAAGAAACTAGAAACCGGAAGTTGCGTCGCTTCCTACTGGCAACCTGTTATATAAAAAAATATAAAATGTGATATTACTGTCACTTAAAACATAAATACAATGACATGTAAGTCACATGTTTGTTCTCAATAGTAAAGCTCAGCTGAAGTTGTGCTATAAACAGTGATAAATGATGGGATCCAACATTTTAATAAGGCCTGGAATGAAAAATCGGGAACATATCCCTTAAGTTAATGAAGGGACGCAGTTTGGCTTTCAGTTATCAAAACGCTTCCTGATAAAGATGCTCTTCATTCCAAAGCCTGCGGAGCGCTGCATTTATATTCATTGGGAGTATGAGCTATGACACAATCAACCCACCAGGTAAGTGACTAATCCACAAAAGGAGTGTTTGTTTTGAGACTTCAAAACGGTTCCCTCGGCAGGGGAGTTTGCGTTCTCCTCACCCATAGTGATGTTTTCAATTATTGCCTTCTCTTTGAAGCCAATGGATTTTTTTTATATAAACCTGGAACATTCTTTCTCTGGGCTTCTGTCTTGTTTACTCTAAAAGCACAATTGAACACAACACTGAGCATTTTTTTCAGGGATAAACAGTGTAAGACAAATGTTGCTTGGCCCTTGTTTTTGCTTGGTTATTGATCTGCAAAATTGGCTGATCATTCATCATTTAAAACCACATCTAGACATTCACTCCTGTTGTCTTATAATGACACTGAACATTCAGAACTGGTTAAAAATGTATTGCTTAAATTAACATAAAAGACAATGAAATCACCAATGGCAAATACTTATATGACAATTAATTGTCAAGAAAAATTTCATGATCGTCGCAGCTCTATCTGTCAAATCTCAATTGTCTGTTTTCTATCTGTTAAGAATCATCTATGTGTGCGTTTGTGTGTGTGTCAGGAGTGTAAGAGGTGTGTTTCATGCAGGCCTAGAGTATACAGGGATAACGTATAAAGATATAATAGTACAGGGTATGAATGTAGAGGGTATAAAGGAATAAGGTATAGTGTATAAAAGTATAAGGTATAAAGATATAGGGTACTGTATAAACCGGTTTTCCGAGAGAAAGCTGCGCACGGCCCGAAATTTTGGAACACCTCCTGTTGTGGAGAAAGATGATGTTTTCTGTAAAGCTAAAATATGATTTCATACATCTTCACATGATGTTTTAGCTCTGACATTTAGCTTTACAGTTTGTAGTGATGGACCTAAATCTTAATGTTAGACAGTCAAAATCAGTGGACATCAATCAGACACAACTACAGCATATACCACCAACTATATATACAGTATGTGTCATAGTAGATGTTTCTTCTTCGAGACACAAGTGACCATCATTCACTCATCTCTACACTCGTTTTCTACAACAGCAGTCAACTCTGAGGTGTTTCAAAACTTTCACCATGTGCAGCTTTCTCTTGGAAAGCCCCCTGGCGTCACCATTCCCATAGGCTGGGGGGCCCAAGTCCCCCCCCCCAAAAGGATTTGCTGCTGATTCGATCTGGCTACCGGGCCAGAGAGGGTGTCAAACCGGCCGCCTGCCCGCCCGACATCCGTGGACTTGTTCCGAGTCCGCGATTACAACACCATTATGCCAACAGGTCGTCTTCATGCTCAACCCTGGTATCCGGGCACTTTAAAATGTGCCCTCTGCGTACTGCCTTTCAAAAGCTCACTCGGCATTGAACACTGAACTCCCCAAATCCTCAGCTTCCAGCAGCTTACCTCTTTGAGCCAAAGAGTCTTGCTGTGTTTGGTCATTTCCTCCAATCATCTGATTAAAGAATCCTCGGTTCTGAAGAATCAAGACTTGAACCTGTGACGCCAACATCTGAACAATCATGCTGCAAGGTCTCCTTCACGCTCTGTCTCCTTCACGCTCGGTCTCCGGGCGCTTTTAAACGTGCCCTTGGAGTGCTGCCTTTCAAAAGCTTACTCGCCATCGAACCCTCAAGTCCACTTACGGCGCCTTACCTCTTTGAGCCACCGAGTCTTATCAAGTGACGTTGTGTCCTCCGGTCATCTGATTTAC
Organism: Cyttopsis rosea; assembly: GCA_900302355.1. Classification (NCBI taxonomy): domain Eukaryota; kingdom Metazoa; phylum Chordata; class Actinopteri; order Zeiformes; family Parazenidae; genus Cyttopsis; species Cyttopsis rosea. The sequence continues at coordinate 11,720 of OMKR01050501.1, forward strand.
CTGTGATGGCAGCACTGAAAGGTAGTGTGTATGAACCTGTCACACCACAGAGTCCAGTTCTCTGAGATGAGGCCGACCCCCCCCACCCAAACGTAATAAAGTGCCCTCCAAGGTGCCCTTAAGATAGAACTTAAGAAGAACTTAAGAACTCCGATCTTATGCTGCTGTCCATTGAGAGGGACAACTCAGTTGATCGCAACAAGGTCATTGCCACGGTCAAGGTCATTGTCTCCACTCTGGGTGCTCTAAATTGCATGACGGTGTTTCAGTTGAAAGGTGCCCTTTTTCAGATTTTCGCCCCTGTCCCAAAAATGCTCTGTGCACACCATGCCCCAAGGCATGCCAAGTATCCTGTACATCCAGTGCACAAACAAAGGAAGTCCAAAGGCAATGGGACGCAAGATCATAACATCTTCTCCGAGTCCCTCAATGACTCAACGAAGCAAATCTCCACTTTACTGCATCTCTCCATCCCTCCCTCTCCTTAAAGTTTCTCTAAATACACAAAATACACTTTCGTTCTGTGACGGAAACTTGGCAAACCCAGCCACTGTTTTTCCTTGATGTGTTTAATAAATTATATAATCTGTAGTCTGCACACACAAAAACAAACCCTGTGATTAAACAGGGTTCTAGCGGAACAGATGTATAAGACAGTTTTATCGAAGCCCGGCAGATTGAGCGCAAGAGGCTTGTTGTTGTGTTTCAGAATGACCTTCAGCTCTCACAGACACTGCTGCTGGTATGGCTATTAGCACAGATTCGTACGGAAAATAACAAAAACCAAAACTATAGATATCCAGCTGTGTGTGTGCATGTACGTGTGAGTGTGTGTTTGGGTAGATAGTAGGTAGAAAAAAATAAATTAACTTGCGGTGGAGAGATACGTGTTGATTTGCATGATGAATACCTTTCTTTCTGCTCAGTCTGAGGAGGTCGGAGATATTATTAGAGGAACGGAAACTCTTCCATCCCTCACTCACTGTTCCTCCTAAACTGTGTTGTTTTTGCGTGGAACTGTGGAATGGAATGTGGCTAGACAGCACACAAACACCATCCTTTCATATAAATGCAGAATCTTCGCTCGTTCACTCTTTGATTTGAAACGTGTTATGGGGGCACAAACCCTTGTCTGCCGTTTTTATTCTTTTTTTATT
>OMKR01050504.1:0-13027 GCA_900302355.1 Cyttopsis rosea
TGTGTGCTCTTTGTCTCCTAACGTGCACATACACGCACACACACACCACTTTTTTATAGAATGAACATTTACGCTGTCTCTCGTTCGCATACATTCTCTATTTCTGTCTCGTTAGTCTCACTCTTAACACCTCTTCTCCTCTGTTCCCACAGCAACTTTCAAAATTCAGTCCAGCCTTTCTTTAGCACACATACACACACACACATACATAACCACGTCCTCACTCGTACGCCGCGTGCGCTCATACGCAGAGTGCTAAGAAGGAATTCCTTTTGTGGAAGTGGCCGCGCGCCTCTGAGCCGGTGACGTTGCCGGGGGGAGGCGTGGCCCGGGCGTCCATGCCTGAAGTCCTGGAGGCTCCGGGAATTACTTATCTGGGATATTTCTCCACTGGTATGTTAGTCCAGGGCCCTGCTGCGGCCGCTGCTGCTGCCTGCCTGCCTAGGTAGTTGCAGAGAGCCGTCCAACCGGTGGGGGAGGGAAAGAAAGGGGGGAAAAGCCAGGGAGAGGGCGAAATGGGAAGAGAAGCAGGTCAGCTCTGTGATCCAGAAGAAGCTGCTTCTTCCGCCACACTGTTGCTTTATAAGGGAGTGAATCGGTCTCCGCTAGCGAGGGGAAAAAGCGAAAGTGTGCGATGCGGAGCTCCGCCGTGGATGCCCGTTCCTTTGTTATTCCACGGGCTGCTCCCCCACTGGAGGCTGACAGGGCCCTTATTTATAATGTACAGTATGTGTCATTTTAAAAGCTGTGCTCTGTGATAAATTGCATTTAAGTTTTCCCGGGGGTCTGCTCATAATTTCCCGCAGCTCAGGCGTCTCTCTACAGAAATTGGACCGACCACTATCTCAAAAAAATTTTCCCCCCAAAAACACCCAATTGAAACGGGCCAGGCCGCATCATATTGAACTATTAACGACATTTACGGGTGTTTATTTTGTAGTGTGAACTCCCTGTAGTGAGAAGTTTTAATCCCAGCCAAGGTCCTAATCCCTCTAGCAGCGGCAGTAGTAGGCTGTAGCCCTCTGCGGGTTTTGGGCTTTCCGCAGCTGATCTGGTACCAGAACCACTCTCCACACACAGACAAGTAGTCTGGTTTGGCCCAAAAGCTGTCGGCTCGAAAGATTTTCACAACTTTATCTGCTTTTGCACGAGTACCGTCGCATCGGCTTCTGCTTTAACGTGCAGAAGTTTTGTCGGAACCGCGGGATGGTGTTTCAAACCCAGGCGCGATGGCGAGGGGGTGGTCTCGGCTGTCAGGGCCTGGGAGCTTCCTCTATCTCAGCAGTAAAAAGACTCCGGGGAGCCAGAGGAACCGCTTTCTTCTGAACTGTCTTCTGAGAGTCCACTGATCAGGGGGGTGGGGTGGTCTACCAGAGGAAGGGAGGCCAGGGAGGGATCCTCCAGTGTCTGTCCGTGATGTGGAGTGCTGCTAAATTAAGCTCGGAGCACTCTGCTTGATGACCTCCACCGCCTGACACCCATCCCCTCTTTTAATATTACACACACACACCACACACACACACACACACACACACACACACACACACACACACACACACACACACTAGCTGAAGCCTTTTACTGGAGCAGGAAAACTGACTCTTGAAGTGCTGGAGGGGGCGAGAGGCCGGTGGAGAAACTCTAGTTCCCTGAACTTTTTCGAAAGGGGAAGCACAATAACCCATCATTGTCCTTTAGGCTAATTGTTGTTCCGTTTTTGTGCTGCCACGGTGACAAGTTACACTCCCACCTCGCTGCCGCCATGTAAAATGACGCTCCAATTCCATGTGAGTGTCTGGAAAATTGGCTTGAAATCGCATTCTGCACTTTCTCCCCGAAGCCAGCGGGGTCGATTGCGCTGCTTATTGTCATTGTCGGGTAAAAATCATGAACATCAATAACAGATTTTTCTACGGCGTTAGTTTATATGATATAATATAATCCATTTATTTTGTATTTATAGTTCAGGAGTGGTCATGCAGCCTCATTGTTTCTCTCTGTTTTGCCGATACAGCTACGGTCTAGTTCCTTCAGTAAGTCAAGTGTTGAGTGTTGTGTAAGCCTTTCACAATCCAGTCTGCTGTTTGAAAAAGGAAGTGACGGTTACTTATCACTTAACAGACATGGTGCAGTTTTTGGCACGCTTTGTTTTTTTAGGCTCTGTTTTTGTTGTTGATGGAAACGGTTGATATGGTTTTGTGCCCCTGTTAAAGCTTTTGAAACGTTAATAAGAAGCAGCAGCATCCCAATGAGAGGGTCTGACTCCAGGGAGGAATGTCACTCCTTGGGCATCAGCGAGAGTCCTGCTAATGGCACAAAAAGGCTTTCCATTTGCCCTCAAGGGGTTAAAAACAGGCACCTCGAGATGCTGCTCTCCAGATCAGCTTTACGATCTCGTCTCCCCGCGGCCCGTATCGTGGGCCGCCTTCGGAGTCCGGCCGGGCAGCCCCGGTGTGCTTTAAAATGAGTCTTTTCTCTATTTATTTATGTTTCTCACAAAGGCCTGACAGGGCCTGAACCCGTGTCCTCTTCTGGGCTCGGTTGCCCTAGTAACGGACCAGCCTTCTTTCTTAAGTGCGCGTCACGGTGCCTTATTTATTTATTTACTCTGGCCCACTCCATGGAGGGCTTTGCCCATCCTCTCCTTGGTGCTAGCGGGGAGCGCGGCTCAGATTCCTCCATATTATTTTAGGATTTAGACCGATGCATATGATGGACACTGTATTGTTTCTGCCTTAATCTTTTCCATATTTATCCCTGCGAGCCTGAGAAGGTTTATTGAGTTAATCTATAGATAGCTGCTGTAATCAGGCCCATGTGGGCACTCTAAATTGAAGAGAATGTCTGAGGTGGGAGACGCACGGTGGTCCTGCCTCGTCTACCTTGAGTGGAAGTTGCAGACGCCGTAGGGGCAGTAGGGGATACTTAAGTCACGATGCGATATTATTGCGATATGCTGAGTATTGTGATAATATATATTGGGATTCATTACCTTTATATCAACTGTAAATTACTGTATGTCCCCAAAGGAAAACTTTGTCACTGTTTCCTGCCAAGTGTTTTCTCATCTCAATCAGTTTTATTGGAGCAAAATTGGATTGTCAAGCAGACAGACTGACCAACACTCATCATGCTGCATGCACCTGACAAACTGAACTGTTTGAACTACAGTCTGTGGGAATTACAGTTTTCCGACTTACCATGAATGCAGCATCACTTCCAATACGAATTTCAGTTTTCCGAGTTCCAGCGAATGCACCACCGCGATTCGCTTCCTGCCGTTGGGAGCACTTTCAACCGCCGTGTCCACGTCTCCTATTCGTAAGGTATCGCAGAACGGCGCCACTAGTTAATCGATCACGGATGGCATGGCGGACGGATAAAAAAATGTAAATGCTAAAATGGGTTCGCCGAAAAGCGAGTTGTTTGCATCCCTGTATATAATACAATATCGCCACGCAAAATATCACGATACTATGCTGTATCGATTTTTTTCCCCCCACCCCCAATAGGCAGTCGCTTTATGTCATGAGCATCGCAGCCAAACTGGTTCTGACTAAATGTCTCTGCAGTGTACGCCCTGCGTCTTCCTTTATTTCCAGTCAAGAAGAGCAAACGGGGAAAGGGTATTTGCGTGCACTCAACATGTCGGACTTGATGCAGCATGACATTTGCAGCTAGCCGGGTTGTTCCTTTACAGCATGTTAAAATACGCCTGTGGCAGAAGTGTGGCTTCCAGTGTTTGTGTAATTGCCGTGCTGTTTATTTTCCCCCTTGTCAGGTTTTATTACGGTGCCGAGTCTGGTTGACAATGGAGACGGGACACTCCTTCCACCTCGGTCGGTGTTTTTACGCAAAGCGGCTGGCGGTCACTCCACGGCAAATCCCGGCCGACCTCGCGCCGACGCAGATGTGACGTTCATTTGAATGTATATCCATGGCCGGGGGTATGCGGGCTTCTAAACGGCAGAGGCACATGGTGATTTAGTAGTTGTTGAATGGTTGTCGGACAGTCTTACTCGTGAAACATTCCCCTGTTGCGAAACGAGACGCTAAGTGGTCGGTCACAGGCCGGTGCTGCGGCGGTGTGGGAACCCTGCGTAAACCTCCCGCGTTGAGAGTTTGGGTACTTTCAACACTGGGGTCTCTCTGTTTTGCCGTTTCGCAGCGCCAGTGCTTTCTAATGCCGATTCCTATTTACGTTCTGATGTTGCATCCCGTCTAGCTTAATGGACACACAGAGGCCGGCTACAAAATGTACATTAAACTCTTGAGCAATTAAGTGAAGCATCCCGCGTTCATTGATTAGGTTAGTATCGGACATTTGCTGTTACGTCGACTTCCCCGAAGCCTCCGTTTCCATTAGGCCGCGGCTGTTTTCCAGAAAGGGCAATGCCCACATTGCGGTTAGAGACAGGACAGCGCTCCTATACGGTTGGCCTACTAGCCTGTCCAGGCAGAGAGAGTCCTGAAGTGCGTGATCAGTACTATGTTGGAGTCTGGCAGTCGAAGGCTAGTTCTAGGGCGGCTGCGTTGTAGTCGTCTCATATCTTATTCCAGCTCCCTTACTGTCTTGCACTGTGTTTAACAAGGCCTCCACTCTTCTTCTCCTCCTCCTCCTCCTCCTCTCGGCCACACCGGCCAAACAGGTTTGAATGGCGGCGTGTCTGCTGCAAAGTGAGTTACTGCAGCGCTGTTTGTTCCCCAGCGCAGGTCCCGTCTGTCAGCCGGGGGGCTGCTGGTGGTGTGCGAGGCAGGATTTACTCCACAATGCCGCCTATTATAATCGCCATTAATAGCCAGACCCCCCTGTCCCCCCCGTCCCCTTCTCTCTCTCTGTCTCTATCGCTATCATCCCGTCTCTCTCGCTCTGTCTCACGCACTCGGCCCGTGCCTTCGTATTTCAACGACAAAATGTACTTCCATCCCAACAAGTGAATGTTCTACCAAACCTGAATGTCCCTGATCAAGGAATGTGAAATCTGTCCCCAAACACACATACACTGCAACCTGCTAACCAGCAAACAGAGGTGCCTACACCCCCCTGTTAGGTTGCATGGTGAAAAGGGTCTGGTGGCTACATCCTCTACTGCCTAGAACTGTTAAATCTCTGTCTAGGAAGTAGGAACAGTCCTCATTTAGTTCTCTCTCTCTCTCTCTCTCTCTCTCTCTCTCTCTCTCTCTCTCTCTCTCTGTCCCTCTGGCTAGTGCATCTCGCAGCTCATGATGCAGTGAATAACTCTGGCACCTGTCAGCCACGAACAATTACAGCCATTAAGGGATTACCTTTGTTGGGCTCCTGTCTCTGCTGGGTGGGACACGCCGAGGGGCCGGCGTTAGCCATACGAGGCATGGTTTCACTCAGAGGGGAGGGGGGAAAATACTTAAAATGGATAATAAGTGATACTTTCACTGTGGTGACGGGACAACGGGGTCTTCGGATATGGTGACTGGTGGTTTTTAAACACGGAATTGATTGTCCAACCATCCACAGCGCTGCCTTACGCAAAATGTGCTGAGTTCATCTGCACCTGGAGAAACTCTGTCAAACAGCCTTATGAAGCCCCTCACCTCTGACACACACGCACACACACATACTGCACAAGATAAGCGCGGTGAGGCCCACGCAAGCAAGTCTTCTCGCCTGGCCATGTACGGCAGTGCAAACGGACCAAATTTGGACAAGGATTCCATCCAGATAGCGGTGTGCCCTAAATGTGAGGTGTGTGTCTGTGTCGTGTGTGTGTGTGTGCGCGTGCGTGTGCGTGCGTCTGTTTTCCCCTGTCAACGCTTCAGTTGCCATAGCAACCCCAGGGGAGTGTGGGAGGCTTTGCAGGCACGGTGCTAGCGGAGGTGGTCGGTGGTGGGCAGCTAGGCTTAAACATAATTGAGAGATGATGGCTGTGGGAAAGCAAAGCGAGGAGTTTGGAGGCGTAATCCCCGGCAAAATACTCACCGCAGTGCCACCCCATGTGTGAATTAGCGGAAAATCTGCATCCAAAATGTTCTCTTGGAGTTGGTCGAGATTGGTACGTGCCTTTTGCGTCGATACCTATTCACAGGCGATACTGATTTATAGTCCTGAGCTTTGGACTATCCGCCGACACAGAATACCCATCTATTCCCATTGACATTGGACATTTTTAATCAGATTATTGTTGTATTCTTGTCATTACCCTGGTACTCCTCAATGCCTATTCAAAATAACTATTTACCCGAGATGTGGTGTAAATGTACTGTACTGCTCAGGAGGGGGAGGGAGGGAAGAATTTTTGGATAATTACTTTTGTCCCCTAGATCTGACTGATGGATCAATGCTAAGTGCTCTTAATTAGGTCCGACAATGGGAAACTAATGTGTACTAAGTATTTCAGCTCAATTCAACAATTATCCAATGTTATTATACAATTTCTATAACCCTATAAAATATTAATTTAACAAATGTAATTAATGCTGTTCAGTAGGGTTATTGGTAGTTCATTTACTGGCTACTGTAAAAGGCTTGTTACCTGTAGTAAACTGCATTGCTGTGTAGAAGGAAAGTTTCAGAAGACCCAAGGGCCAATGGCTTCAACTGAAGCGTTGCGGGCAGTGAAAGCCGGCCCGCTCTTTGATCACGCTCCGTCTCCTCGTTGTCCTGCCTGGAGACTTTTCTCTTAATTGGTCATCTTCTTATCCAGCAAGGGCTGTTGACATCGGCTGACTTTTTCAACCTCCGGGCCTCCGCCGGCCAAACCTCCACACCTGCAGCCCCCGCCCCGCCCGGCTCGGCCTCTGGCTCACTTACCGGTTCACTCCCACACCTCCACTCTTTTGTTTCCAAAGTGTGACCTCCATCCTCTATGTCTGAAGTTTTACTCTCGCCACCAGGGATGGATCGATACCAATATTGGTATTGGCCATCAGGCTTGATAAGGTTTCCGCAACAGAAGCCATCCCCAATACAAAAAATCTGATGTCCAAGAACCATGTCAACACGCCGGATATTTAAGAAAATACTTTTGTTGGGGCATGTTAGTTATCTACTGGTAATAGCGAAAAATGGATCCACAACTTACAGTCCACAACTACACTGGTTCAGTAAATGTAATGGATCCGATTTCTAAAGCCCCTTTCCCACTTGCACTGAAAGCCGCAAATCCACTGGCAATGTTCCATATTGCCGTAATGTGGGAACAGGAGCCGGTCTCAATGTTCTGTAAAAGTCATTCCGTAAATTTCCCCACTCGCGACCGAGTATAATTTCCGGGAAAATGCAAATATGGCAGTGTTGTGAATGGAAGCTGTAACATTGCCGGGATAGGGCACGTAAAGGGTTAAGTCCATCTGACGTCAGACGCTTTCACGTGGAGCGTTTCACAAAACGCCGCTGTCCCCATCTGTGTCCAGTTCCGCCTCCAACGCTCTTTTAATGGATCCAATGCGTGTTTCTGATTCAAGTAGATCACGAAAAAACATTACTTATCTCTTATTGAATATTAGGGATGCACCGATCATGATCTCTCATGACCGATTCCGATTGGCGTTTTTTTTTTTTTGCAAATGACGGTCTATAAAATACAGAAACGCTACACAACACCCGATGCGGTCCCGGCACGGGGCGTGTGGACCGCGACCGTACCGGGTGACTTCTGCTGGACCGTCCCTTGCCCCATCTGTTCCGGTGTTATCATGGCATGTGTGAAAAGGCGCAAGATGGAAATGTTCAGGAATGTCGCTGCATGTGTGAATAGTGAAACTCACTAGCGGTGCCGGAATGGTTCTCCCAGTAATTTACCGCGAACTATGTGTGAAAGGGGCTTATGTTTATGACTTTTAATCGGTACTGGCAGTGAAATAGTGATGATACGCCCATCCCGTATCATAATGGCAGCAATGTTGGCCCTCCGTCTTACCTCTAAGAAAAGACTCCTCAGACTCAAAGCCAGTTATTTTACTACTATGTTTACTATGTAAATGTCAGTCATCAGGTTCATTCATCAAGTTCTGACGTACTCGGGCCGTCTCGGTGCCTCTCAAATATATCCCCCCCAAGTGTCTTCATGTATTTGATTTGAATAAATGTTTTTCTTCAATGGACAGCGCCTCACAGCCTTCATCAGCCGTGTTAGGCTATGTGGTATTCCAGGCACCCCAGCTATTTGGGGAACACCGCCCCTGCCAACATTCCCCAACAACTCTGGGAGGCACGTGGCGCTCGTCACAAGGAGTGAAACACTCTTTTCCACGCTGGCTGCTGTCTCACTGTACGCCGGCTGCGTGACATAAGAGCGTCCAGGCTAGGTGGTGTTTTTGTGCCATTCCTTCCATTCGTCTAACTTCCCCTCTCTCTCACTCTCTCTCTCATATCCGTCTAAGGCTTGCATAGACGACAACGTGGACATGGTGACCTTCCTGGTGGAGCACGGAGCCAGCATCAACCAGCCCGACAATGAGGGCTGGATCCCCCTCCACGCCGCAGCGTCCTGTGGGTACATGGACATCGCAGAGTGAGTAGAGGGGAGAGGTCGTTGCAGCGGAAAACGCAGTTGGTTCCCAGGAGCAGCCGATAAAAGGATTGCATCAGAGGTTTTACGCATGCTGCAAACAATTTTTATTTCTGTAAAAAAAAAAAAATAAAAAGAAATTATCACCCTCCCACGGAGAAGCCCGTTTAAGCATCATTACAAAAAAAGATGTTTTAATTTTTTGTGTTTTAGGTAATTGCCGGATGTGGCATCAACCTTAGACGGCCCTGAAGGGCTTTGCAACATGCCCGCATATAATTGGTTACACCTGTTCCCGTGGTGTAATCCGTGACACTTAATTACCCATGAATCCACGGTGCACTGTGGTCATTACTCGTGTCGGCTGACTTTTTTTTGTTGCAAGGGGTGAAAAGAGGAGCCTGCCACATCTGTAGCAGCTCGGATGTCCCGTGACACCAACCGACACGGAGAGACCTCGCTCGGACTGGAGCTGAACTCCACAGTTGCGTTCCTGCAGGATTTTCTTTCCCAAGTCCTTTCAAAAGTAAAAAGGGCGTTCATAGCAAACAGAGCCGTGCAGAAAGATATTATCAGTGGATATTTAAACAGGCTAAGGGGTGGGGGGGCTGAGGCAGCTTACATGCACTCATTGTTTGGTGTGTTGGGAGTGTGCTGTGACCTGCTTTAATCCTGTGTTACGCTACAGGGTTGTCTTTTATCACACACGTTCCCCCCACTGTCTGCGCTTTTAGCGAGGAATGAAGTATTGGTAAATGTTCACTTCCACGAGAGCACAATAACTCTTCTGTGACCGGTTGCCTTTTTTTTTTTTTCCCAGGACTTCCACGGTTACCAAAGCACAGCATTTGGTGGTTGTTTAGAGTAGGTCCTCAAGTGTCACTTTTAGACGGTGGTGGCAGTCTAAGTGTCCTGTAGGCTTCTGACAAACACTGCGAGCACAGGGCTGATATTACAGAAGACAAGGCTTTTTTTGTTTCCACACAATGACTCTAAAGCTTGTGTGTTCCCTGGTATGGCTGCCTGAATGGAACCATCGTGTCGGACTTAAGCCTTGTCTCTTGACACTTGTCTCGACAGAAAAAAAAGGTGTCTCCGAGCATTTTTGCGGCTGTAGAATTCTCTGGTGTTGCGCAGTGGAATTCTATAGTTTGCCTCGTGACAATGGAAACGACAGAAACACTATTATTAACCTACTATTATTACCTATGCTATATGGGTAGCAGATAGAGAAAACTCTCATAATCGATTATGAATTCGGCTTCAGTCACCTGAAGTGGGTGGCAAGCTTCTGCAGAAACCTCCTTTTAAAAACACACTCAACCCAATTCACAGTAAGCCAAAATGGACCATCCCGGTTGGGTTAACGAGACTCCCACGGTGGGAGTCCTCCAAAACCACGGGGGCCACCGAACCCAGTAAAACTAACCCCAAACCGGCAGGGTAGAAAGTCTAATCAGGATGATGTAAAACAGAGGAACGTAGCTGCGGTCCGTCAATTGCCAATATGGGGAGGGAGTTTAAGCAGGGTGCTCATTTGAAGTGGGTTGCTGGCCTAATGAGAGGGGCCTGAACCTCTCCCCAGCCTTAATTGAAAGCAGCAGACATCAAGATGTTGCGCGGCAGAAAAGACCCTTGAATCGACGAAGGGGGAGAGGCATCCGAGGAGGAACGTCGGAGGTCATAAAGAAAGTCGAGTTGACCAGATCAATCGCATCGGTCTTGGTGATCGGATATTTTGATCTGGAGGATTCTGTGGTTCAGCTCTGGCCGTTCTGAGCTCTGTGACGTTGGATCGGTGAAGAGGATGCGCCTTCTCCATCGCATCTACGGGACTTGATAACTCGCCCCGCAGATCTTTTTTCCCCTCTCTCTATTAAATCTTTGCTCAATGTTTAGCGGCATAGAGAAATTCCATAACGGCGAAAGTAAAATACAAGCTGTGGCTACGGCAGCAGTGTTTCATGTCTGCGTTTTGTAAGCCATGCCTCCCGGACTCATCTGGCCCACATTTTATTTATAAGTGCATCAGAAATAACTTGGAGCAGGACGCTACTAGATTTAGCATTGATCATTACACACAGAAGAATGTACAAAGTTTGGACAAAATGTATGGAATGTAAAAGGTTTAAATCATACAACCAAATCTAAACTCTCTCATCCCCCAGAAAATGAACTCCCTTGCAAAACGAATATAGGCCTTCTAGGGGGCGTTTTGAGCTTCACAGTAATATCATGTACACATCATGACAGTTGAAGGGATAGCTCGCATTGTTTGAAGATTATCTTTATTTGCTTCTGATGTTGTGAATCAATAAGTGTGATTTTGATGGTAATCCAACCTTTACCAGTTGAGTGTCTCCTGTGCCCAGAGGGTCCCCAGCAAAATGATTAATAGTTCAACTTCAACATTATTCCATTTATAAGACGTTGGCACCATTTAGAGAGTGTACAATAATGACCTATTGATCCTAGTTTCACTGTTATCTGCCTAACTATAGTATGGACGTTTGGACTAAAGTTATTCTCTGATTGGGGTCCCAGAGATTAAATCTTGTGGGGTCGGTTGAAGGGAGTTTTCTGTCCAGAGCTACACCAAACAGGTTGCTGGTTACTCCGGGTCAGCGTTTTTTAGTTTACACATGATGTTCCGCTTTCTGGCTTCCCAGCTACGTATCCTCTGCCCTGACCATTTTTTTCCCCATTTTGTTTGTGTGTTTTTCCAGGTATCTTATCAGTCAGGGGGCTAACGTAGGGGTGGTGAACAGTGAAGGTGAGACGCCCCTGGACATCGCAGAGGAGGAGGCCATGGAGGAGCTCCTACAGAATGAGATTAACAGACAAGGTAAAGGACCTTCTCATCTGGACTCTCACCACCCACCCTTTACCCAACGGCACATTTTATCTCTTCGGCCCAAAGTAAATGTTGCAATCGCGATGTGTAATGCCACCAACCTGGACCATAAACGGATGCCTAATGTCCCCGGGTACTGTTATCATGTTATCAGCAATATATTTAAATTGGGGCTGTAGACCTCCTGATGGCATGCGTCGTTCCACTTACTTGGTTAGGTATTGTCGCTGCGTGTTCAGCTGCTCCCACTTCCTCTGCCTGTTCCGCACTCTGTCAGTGTTTGTTGTGTCACGGTATTTTAAATGTGCACTGGCAGTCAAAGTGGATCTTTGAAGGCCTCAGTGCGCCGTGGCTCAGGCACCTGCATAATCTTGCATGAAGAAATTGACATAATGGAGAAATGTGATCTGGTTGCTCCGCTCGCCATTATGAGATGATCCAGAAGTGGAAAAGTAGCTCTTTTCTATTTTTGGCCGAGGTATTCTTGAGATGATGAAAGGCACCCTGCTTCCACGATAAGAGACCATGCGTAGACATGCATTGCTGGCCCCAGGGAAGAGCAGTCTTACTATTCTCCCAAGCGTAGCTTGGCTTTCTGTCTGCGGACTTCTAAGATCATTTGCCTTAACTGGAGAAAGAGTTCAGTTTCTGTTCTCATGCCCTTCGTCATAAGGAGTCGTCCACTGGTGAGGACAGTCTACCGTCAGTACAATGAACCAGATCTGGGCTGGTTAGCGTGGCTGTGGAATAAACTCTCAGAAGGAGCCGTCTTTGAGCCCTCTTAATCCAGTTAACACTCCTTTCACTCAATTCCCAAGAGTTGTAAACCACATGCATCTAGAGATAATTGTCCCCAGGCTGTCCTTACTTGGCATGTTATGCGCCTCAAAAGCATTGAGTCGCGGCGGCTAGTCTGGTACACGCCCAGTCCTCACTGCCCCAGCCGACGGCAGCTGTCACCGTCATTTGCCCGGACCTGACGGACCCACTGCCTGGTTCTCTGGAAAAACAAAAACAACATTCAAGTTTTGTAATATTATATTTTGCCCGCTTGAAGATCTCTTCATAGTGAATGCAACCTCAAAAGCACTTTTGTGTTTGTTGGGGGCTGGGTCACAAAGATCGATACTCAAATTCAATTGTATTGTTTCAACTCCAACTCCAACTCCAAATTATCTATATCCATACTTTGTTTGGAAGTTACTTAACCAATTTCCGCTTAAATTAATGGAATCGGGACCCTTTTGTATGGATATCGAATCGCAAGATCCTTTCCAGCACCCGACCACAATGTGCGGTCAAGACCATGCCTTAGCGGTCATAGAGGCAGGCGTTGGGGTTTTCCCTGAGCGTATGAAGTGCCGTGAATTTTTATATCTCATATTCATTTTCATCGCTCAATCGCTGTGTATTTCTGGACCCCTTCCTGCGGGATAAATGACTCAATCGGCCGTTGTGCGGCGGAGACAACAATGCCCGGAGTGAAGAGACTCCACAGTGGAGGGAATCTGCAGCGCCGCTGACCTCTGCGCCGCGGCAGACAATCCAGCCCTCAGTCCTCCGCATTCAGAGGTAGCGGGGCAGCATTATGTAACGGCCTGTTGTGTAACACTCCTCTACGTTTGTAATGTGATTTTCCCCTCTCGTCAAAGAGACCCCAGTCATGGGGTTAAACTCGTTAAGGAAT
>OMKR01050505.1:0-12721 GCA_900302355.1 Cyttopsis rosea
GCATCCGCCTTTGTTTTCTGACCGAGCGCGCATTCCCTTCATTCCCTCGCATAAGAGCCAGCCAGGGGAATCCATTATCTGTCTGCACGTCCTTCAATCTTCACGGAGGGTTTTCTTTTCTTTTTTTTCCCCCGTTTCTTATTTTCTCTCTTTATTTCTTTATTATTTCCTTCTCTGAAGCTCTAACGCAGGGAAAATTGTTTTCAGCCCCACTCTTTCAAGCGACTCAGGCTTTTTATTCTTGGGGTGCGGAGTCAGAAATTAATTGCTCTTCCATTGCTCGGCCAGATGAAAGACTCGAGGAAAATGTTCAGGTGCGATAAATAGAACACTTGCTCAAATTGCAACCCCCCGGATGCCCGGCGCGCCGCTCGGCCGATAATCACGACCGAGCCGGCCCGCGTTTCTCCGGCCGAAATGTTAGCGCAGCCGGCTGTTCCACTTTGTAATAGCTTCCGCAGAGCGTTGAGATTTGATCAATCTCCTGCTGTTGTGTGCTCACAACGGTGGAGTTATTAGCCCTCCGGTGTACTAAGGGAAAAAGGGCCGACTTTGTCAAGAAGGAAGTGATCTGCCAGGGAGATATTGGTACATTTCATCAAACACCAATACAAGGTTTCGGGGTTAAAAAGGAGAAACAGGCTGCCTTTCATAGTGAAATTACTCTGGCATTAACTCCTTGCATGTAGTAATTTGATTCTGATACAAAACCTTTCCTTGACATGCGGTCCACCACAGATACGTGCGATCTTTCAACCGATTCATCAACAATAAGAACGTGGAAAAGCTCCGTCGTCTCATAATCAACGTCGCGAGTCGATGCCGACGAGACAAACAGATAAACGTATTATATATCATAGTACATCTTCATATCGACAGGTAGAATAGAACGGTATAATAATAATAAAAATAATCATTTTCGTCACGTTATTGATGAAAATCTTACTTCAAGCTTATGTTCACACTCACAGTCATTGATCATTTATAATTTATTGGGGGTTTTTTTGTGCGTAAAGGTCACTTTAAGGTCACAAACTCTTGTGAATGACACTCACGTTTTGACGTAGGGGTCGGAGAAGCCGTTGGCGTCCATGGCGGCGAGGTGGGCACAGCGCACTATGCCCACAACCAGGCAGGACTTCTGGGAGTTGTACTTGAGGGAGATCATGATTCGTCCCCGTTCCTCCAGGGACTTGTCCTCCGTCTTGTTGACCTGGGGTTCAGCGAAGGCAAGAAGCGGGGTTAGGCGGACGGGCCGCTCTGACGACATGTTCGATCGCGGCGGCGTCACACATCTTGTTTAAAAATGTTCTGATGTTTGCAGAAAAAGGTCAGTAGCAATTTTTGTCGCCGTTGTTGATTTTCTGTACTGGATAACTCTCAGGATGGCTGGCACTCATGAATGGTTTTGCTTAAAGTGGCAATGCAACTTTCGGTCTTTCATTCATCGCTGCCAAGCTACTGATAGAATGCAAACACAAAAGGAGAAAGAGAAATTAAATAAATCTCCAGAGAGCTCGCTCTTAAGTTTGTTCAAGACATCTTGCGGAGCCATCGCTGTCCTCCGATTCACAGGTGCAATTCGATGCTGGATAAACACCAAACACCCGGAGCCACATGCTGTTTTGATTAAATCCAAGTGAGCATCTGTGGGATGGTATTGATGATCCACTGATAGTTGCAACTGTGTACCACACTGCAGAGATAGATTTGGGCCAGCATCCAAATGAGATATACTAGAAACACCTTGGAGAGACCATGCAAAATTGACATATTTGACAGAACATTTGATAGATTTATTAGAAGCAGAAAGAAGAAAGAAGAAAACCCCCACAATGATACCTCCTTTCCACATATTATCACATTTGCTGACCTTCACAAACCATGTAGCTTAGAGCCTTTTTGTGCATATGAATGAAATGACTGTGGCGTAGTGAGTAGACATCTGAAAAAAACAAACATATTGCTGCGCTGACGCAGAAGGGCACATTTGGACACAAGCTAAACGGAATTCAACATGGAACTTTTAAGAACAAAGGAATTATCCATTTTTGGAACACTCGCCCATTTCAAGATGACCTTACTGTATTGCAGATGCGGCAAAAAAGATTCTTAGCTCCATAATAAGAGGAGATAAAAGCAGGCGAGTTCTTTTGTTGCAGATGATTCAGCGGCTGAATCATCTTTGTACGGATGTATGGGGTGGTTCCAGCTTTGTAGACGCCGCTGGAACAATCCCGCTCTCTCTTTCACTCTGAAGAGCTAGCTAATGACGTCACCTTGCTGCCGACGTCGAGTACGCACGGGTGGACAAAAGCGGTCCGCCGCGGGTTGCAATCTGCAGCCTCACCGCTAAATTCGACAGGCTGCACCTTTAAGTCAGAGGTGTGTATTTGAGACGTCAATAGCAAATGGAAAACAGAAAACCGTCGTTCTGCACACAGCGAGCACAGAAGCTACCGGTGAAAGTGCAGCAGCGTATACCGTCAAATGTTCCACCAATCTAGATTGTTATAACAAAACAAATGCATCAAAAAGTGAGACCCGAAAACGGAGATGAATGCCAGAACCAGGATGAGCCTTCACCGTCTATCCCCCCTTTCCAGCTGTAAGTTAACTTGGAAATGCAATTTGCCGGCACACGCTCCTGCCGTTGCTGGTTGGGTAAATACACATTAGGCATTCCCAAATCTCAGCATTTTTTTTTGATAGCACGTACTAGGTTGTCCTTATCGCCACACCGATGCAGACGAGGCTAAATTACTTTCAAGCTTATCAAAAAGTTATTTGAAATTGAAATGGCCAAGCGGGGAGGTAGGCGTTTTCGACGGTTTTCGAGAAAGCAGGAGCGCGACGGAGGAAAAACACAGCAGGATAAAGACAGTGCCGGAGGGAAGGAAGTGCTGACGGCGTGCTGAGTGGATGGTAACCAGGACTACTTGACATTCCCACAAGTAGATTTACAGAAACCACTTTCACTTATCATCCACTTGGCCAGTGCCTATTTCTCCCTCTCTTACTCTCTTTCTCGCTATCCATCTTTCCATCCATTTATCGATATACATAGGGAGCGAGTGAGAGCGATGGGAGCCAAACCGTGTCCTTAACAACGGTGTTACAGACAAACAACTTGGAAAACTTTTTTTTAAAATGTAAAACATAAAAAAATTGATTCTTCTTGATGCTGCAGGCTCTACTTGTAGCCTAACAAGTATATATGAATATGCTGTATGTACCCTGCTTGCATTGATCACTCTCTTTCAAAGATGCAATCACTACACTACAATGTAATTAGGAGCGACAGTGTTTATTAATGTGCTTTTAAATATAATTTCACGGGCATTTTGTCATGATTGAGAGAGGCCATTGCAAGGGGGACGCCAGTTATGGAAATGCATGCCAGCAAAATAAAAAAAAACAACCAAGTAAATAAATAAATCCTACTCCCATGCTGCCACGAGGAATTTTAATGTTTATGTCCCTGACCCTGAATTAGAAATTTCAGAATTTTAACTGTATACTGTGAGCCCAAGACCTTCCTCTGCTTTATCCTCTACTGTTCCTTCACTTCAAGACGCCTGAAATGGCGAACATATCCTAGTAATCTAGTCAGCCTAGTAATCAATCAGCTAGAAAAAAATAAATACTCCTAAACTCATCTATAGTGCACTCTATAGTTCAATCTGCCTCAGGACAGTTCGCTGCGGTGAATAGCCGAGGGAGAGCGACCGGCGTCTGCTATGCTGACCTTTGACCTCCGCAGACCCGCCTGAAAATCGCGACCGCAAGAGCGAGCGACCGCAGGAGCGATCGACCACAGGAGCGAGCGACCACAGGAGCGAGCGACGTCACGCGGCGACAATGCAGTCGTATTGATTGTGCTCCAGGTATTAGTCAGCCCCGCGGCCGTTACCAAGGAAACAGGTATACCGCCAACAAAGGGAAAAGTCCATGCCCTTGCTGTCGCTAGTAGCATCAAATAGTACTTATACTTTAAATCGGCCTGGCTTTCTGCACGTTTAATCACTGCAGATTGTTTGGATGCTCAACTCAAAGGGGCCTTAATTAAGAAGGGTGTCTTATTTATCGCCTAATGGAATAAATCCCAGTGAACCTCGCTTGGGTGGCTGCTGCTGTTTGGAAACGCACGTCACCAGTGAAACCCCGAGACTGAACTAAGCAACAGCGTGTGGGAGGCAATTGCGTGTGTGTGCGTGTCAGACACATCAAAATACTTGATTCGTCATTTAGTAAGTGTTGACTATTTGAAAAGTATTTTGCACTAAAATTAATGAAGCGAAGGATATTATTTAGATATCACTGTTGCAGAGGTTGTTTTGTTCGCTTTTAAATTGCGAGTCTATTTCAGTTGAAAGAAAAAAAAGAACATTAGGAGTGAAAATGCTCCGTTCATGCGCATCCCTTTCTTTTACGTCATTACTAAATGTTTCATAGATATTCTTCCTCCAGTCCAAAAGAATTTACGCAAAATTTTGGCTTTTTGTGAAGACAGACTAATGGATTTGTCATTCAGACCACCCATCGACTAATTGACTATTAAATCATTTACTTGCATTATGCATTAGGGGCCTAATTTCTCAGTCATAACAGCTGACTGACGCACAGAATTAAGGAGAAAGGCAATGTGTTCCTGAACGCCATGTCTCAATCTGCTGTCCCTGTCCCTCTCTCTCTCTCTCTCTCTCTCTCTCTCACACACACACACACACACACAAACATTACTACTTTTTCCTCCTCAGTAATGACTCATATGAGCACGTCAGTTACGTGAGGTGATAAAAAAAAGGAGAGAAAGAATGAAAGAGACAGAGATAACTGATAAGCACAGACGATTAGACGGGGTTAAGCATCGGACAGAACGAAGGGCAGAAGAACCGGGATGGATCGCCCTTCACGTGCCCTTCCGCGACCTCGTCGGATCAATCACACTCAAAAGCACGGCCCGGACAGACGTGTATACAGACTCGTATTGTAGACACCGTACGCCCTGCACGCGCTGCATTTTCGTTAAATCACCTGAGAGCAACAGAAAAACATATCGCCAAGTGATCCTGATGCGTTACAAATCAATAGCGTAATAGACAAGATTCATTGTCAGATTAAGGCGCCGGCTGTTTCGCAGCCATGTATCATCGCTGGGACTTATTGTCTGCTAATAGCGCTGCTTAGCACAGATCTGTAGGCGGAGCCGGTCCACCTTCCTGGTAAAACGAGCACAGGAGGGACCTTGAGAAGAACCCAAAACACAAAAGCTATTACTCTGTCTTCATTTGGCCCTTGTGGCACTTCACTGTGTGCACCAGGCCAAGACAATACAGTTTCCTCTGCTAAATCATGGCGGCAGTGGAAAAACAACCAGAGGCAGAGTGCTGGAAATGCTTTCTTAAGTAAGGGTGCTGCAGAGACAATTAACTTGAGTGTCGTAGAAGTAGTGAGGAGGAAAATGACTTTGGTTCTTATTGAGTGACATTTTTCATCCTGCATGTTCGGGGACACGCACGATCCTTTTGAGTTGAGACTATGTGTGATGAGGGCTAATTCTTTCATTTCATAAGACCTCACCAGATCCCAACTTCGAGGGAAAATCTGACAGCTTGTGAGTCGAATTTCAATTGTTGAAGTTGATAGCACAATATCTTCCCATTTGTGTAGAGTCTATGTGGATTGATGTGAAATATTAGGTTTACTCTGTAACGGTTATCACAACTGTAAATAGCAAACTACAATACTTTGTTAGAAATGGATTTAAGTAAAAGTATAAGGATAGAAATTTAGTTCTACTCTTTTATTCATAGTCAAAGTACAGACCCATTGGAACTCATTGTTTCCACCTCTGGATTCAACTCACACTCACACAAAGACGGCACTGTGCCCGCTGGCTCTCCAAGGCCTCTGCAGGTGACCGCTGATCTGGAATGGCAGAGCTGGGAATTAATTCCCTAACTTTAGACACAGCGCCTCAACATCATTGGCCTCATCATGACTTTCACTAGCAGCAGCTGCACTAATGCTCGGAACCACAGGAGGCTGTCGTGTTCCAAGGGGGAGCGGGGGGTTCACAAATGACCGAATATGGCTCCAATCACCATAAGGGGGTAAATTATAGCATCAGAGGAAATGCATCCAGCAGGGAGTCAGGACATATGCATGGGAGCACACGCAACTGCCAGGAACACAAGCTTTTAAAGAGAAGAGCAGTCCTCTCTGTTTTATATCCTTATCTTAAACTTTGGACACTACATCAGAGTGAAGGCACCATTTCTGATTTTACTGGATGCTTGTGAAATTTCAGCTTTGACTGTCTTGGTGGGAATTGCGGAGGTGCTTTTTAGTGGTGGAGGCTGGTAAACTGCCACTGTACTGAGTTGATGAATCTCTATAGCAGCACCTAAATATGAGCAAAGTGTTTGGCAAGCGTTTTGGCACATGCTCACCAACTGCAAACTCCATTTTAGCAAGTATTCTATATCTATAATATCTGTACATGTGTATTTTCTTCCATCTTGCATAAGGATATTTACAATGCTCCCTTGGCAACCAGTGCCATACAGTGTAATTATCTCACCTGTGGCAAGATCTTTTCCAAGATTTAACATTATAGCTCTCAAGAGAGGCTATTTGACGTGCTAGTATGGACATTTGTTGCAGCGCACCAGTGACAACTCTTGGAGGTTTATTTTTGCGAGGTGTGAATGAGCACTTATAATTCTGTATGCATGAGTGTTAAAGTGGGACACTCTGTAGTCAGAGCACATGGCGGGTGGCTGGATTGTAGGAATTCTTAATCTGATCATTTCAGGGGTGCAGCATGTGCTCAACCCAATGCAAAACCCCTTTGACTGTATAGTGTAAGCACTGCAAACTCACTGTTAACGCTAGACAATTGACAATGCACGCAAGTGTTTCATGTCAGTGATCGGTCATCCGCAGACACACGCAAGCGCGTGCACATACAACCCCCACACGCTCAGCATGTGAATATCGACAGAGTTCGTGCTTCCCGTTTTATCTGCGCCTATCGACGTGCACGTACAATGTGCCCCTGCTTTCTTGGCCCGGACTGTGCAATCACCAAATGTAACATGTCCACCAGAGGTTACAGAAATCAGCTGCTATTGTGTGGAAAGATCAATGTTCAATGTCAAGTGATGACCGTTGACACTTATAGACCAGAATGTTTGGAGAGTTGCTTCTTCCTTTGGAAGTGCATGGTTCTTTTGTAGAATCCATTTACCAGAGCTCTATTGTTTTAGGATCTATTGTAGGCTGGCTCTGGATCTAGACTGATAGGGAGCCATGAATCAGCGTTGCTCAGAAGGTTGCAGGATAAGCTTTGCGAAATACTTTGTTTGGAGAAATGTAAAAGGTACACAACAAGGTAATGGGTATTGGGTTGTGTTGTTTCGATGTGCAGATTGACTTTCAGCTTTTAAAGTCAAATCAAAACCTGGATAGACATAATATTCAATAATCCACTAAGAGGATTTATTGCCAGACTGTACATGATTTGGAAGGAAGTTTCTGGATGTCATCTTGCATTGCTGTCTTTTAAATCTTGTAGATGAGACAGAGGGGATCTGTGCCTCAATCAAGCCATGCACAGATACCATCCAAGTCCTCATTCGAAACATCTTCAATGTTACAAATAAGTATTACCTAATAACCTAATAAGTAATACCTAACCACAAATTTATAAATTAATCAATTAATCAAGCAATCAATCAATGAATTAATTTGTTCATTCATTCATTCGCTTTACATTTGGACAGTGTTGAGCGAGACGTGACTCACAGGTAACTGTTTCTCCAGGCAGTTGTAGAAGTTCTTGGTTTGGTTGGGTTTGAGCTTTTTGAGCGGGATCCGCGTCTCCCCGATGAACTCGTTGTGGCGGAACTTGTCCTCGTCGCACACCGAAATCCTGCAGCGATGGAGGAACGGGGTCGTGAGGGGTGAGGAGGGCGTTAGGCTTTGTGTAGAAAAAACAGTATTAGGAATTCCTACTGCTGGTATTTCTTTTAAAGACCATTAAATAAAAAGCTTCATCGTCATAGTCACTCAACCCTAGAACAAAAGAAAAACCCTGACTACTTAATACAAACCGTTGAGTGGGCATCATACATTTCTGACATACGGTGTCTGCTTCTTCTCACACACAAAAGACATTAGAGAAGATAATGAACAACTATGAGCATCGGTAAGTTATTCAAAACCAGCAGGTGGACATATCTCCCCCAGCAGCGTATTTCCCCTCTCCACCCTCTCTGGAGGTACATGCTTCCATCCAGCAGTTCATTAGCTGCAATAGGAAAGACAGTCATTGGTGCGTGACAACACAGCTCTCAGCCCTGTCTTCAATGACAGGATAGCATGTGTTTTAACGGGACCCTAATGCAAGTCCCCCCGAGCACTAATATTACACGATTCACATCCATGCGCCCATTCAAGCCTATTTGGTGGATTATTGTTGTTTAAAGTGTTTTTCTCCGTGCATTGATGACTTGTTAAGAGGATACATGCTGTATATAAATATATATTTTCATAATTTTTATGAAGCGATACTAATCTTGTATGCATAATAAACAGTCGTTGCCTGGAAAACAGAGAAGCCTTTGTCGTTTCAAAATTGAGGCACAGTTGTGATATAACTAGATTCTTTGTCGATGCATTGGCCGTGCAGAATATAACTGTGTATTAGTCCCTAGACACCATCAAAGTTAGCATTCAATTTATAGTTTGTCCCTTAATGTTACAACTTGAGAGAACTGATTATTCGGCTGTGCAGATCGTATTGATTCCTCTTTTTAGATATATCTTTCAGTCAGAAGTTCCACGCACAGCTCGCCCCAACGGCACTTGTACTCGTAAAGCCTATATTTTTAACAAGCAAATCAATATCCAGCACAGCCACGGCAAAAACCGACCCGTTTTCTTTTCAAATACTATCTCTCATTTTTTCCATAGTTCTTCTGCATTGTGATGCAAGTTTTACTGTTCACTACACGTTGACATCAATCAAAACACCGGCTGAATATATCGGTGAAAACACACATGAAGCAGAATGGAATGAATTCTTTAGGTGGCCGTACAAGCCGCCCAAGACACTGGAGGGCTTGTGCTATGATGCAAGATATGTTCTATTCCTGCTCCCGTATTTTTTATAACTTTGAGTTATTTTATAACAATTTTATAATCAATGAAGTGCAAGAAAGGTCATAATATGAATTAGCATTTAGGTGACGACTCAATAATTACTCTCACTGGTGTGTGTCACATAAGGCACCATAGTATTCTACCCAATTAAAAGTATGCCACTGTGCTTCCCCAGGAAATTCTGAATTAAGCCAAGGCACAAAGTTACCCTGGTAACATCATTATCTAGCTTTGCAGGATACCCCCAAGTTGGTGTTGAAAGTACTAAAGATCAAAAAAAAAAATCCCTTTGACGTGTACAAAACTAGAAGTGAATTATCTATAATTTTTCATATTACAAATATGAAAGTAGCCACTTGTGGAGCAAAATCATTTTCCCCTTGTTATTGCCGCTTCTATTCACTTAAAACAGTGTTGTTTTTCAAAACAGTTAAAATAATGTTGCAGTTTCCCTGCGGCTGTGTCTTATTCACATATACATATAGCAGCAAATACAGGATGTTTACTCAATGAATTGGTTTCTTCTGAATAGAACTAAACCCAATGACCTGCACCGCCGTCCTCCAGGGTGCTGTCATTCAAACTATTCAAACTATTAAATTATCTCCCATTTTACGGCGCACAAAGCTGTTTGCTCCATTGTGTGTGTGTATGTGTGTGTACAAGTTTGGCCTTCACCAATTCTTTTAGAGGTAGGATTGAGTCATGCACCGAGGCCTACACCTACACAGCGACACTGAAACCAGAGTAAACCAAAGCGCCGATTACCAGTCATTTTGAAATTGAAACGTTGAATACTAATACTGTATTAGGGATGCACAGATACCACTAGCCATTTCAGTGCAAGTACTTTTATCATGTATTGATGCTTGTAAAAATGCTCAAGTATCTAAACCCAATACCAATTTCATGATTTAAACAAAGCATTGAAAAAATCAGCTGCTGAAAATAATATACACGCAGTTTCTTCAAAATCAGTGAACTCGCGATTACGAGACTGAAAGTTTCAGGATACGCATCAGTACTTGGTATCAGAAAGTACCCCCATTGACATCTCAGCAAAAAAAATGGTATTGGTGCATCCCTCCTAATAATCTTGGAATATAACTGTTTGTTAGAAGAAAATTTCAGCAAAATAAAGTGACACAATGAAATTACGATGTAAGGTCACATAAGACACCGTGGCATTCTGCCCAGAGCCCATTGGACAGTGTGGTGTGGGGGTGGTGTGATTTAAGCAGCCATACCTGTCTTGGGTCTAGTTAATTGGGCCCAGGATCAGGGGTGGCTGTGCACCTGTTGCTCATCAGAGCAATCGATGAGCACAGGTTAAAATCACCCAACTCCACACCCACATTGGGATTGGGGGGAGCCTCTGTCATGATGCCATTCCATCTGCTCCTGGCTGTTACATCTTGCCAAAAAAACGGTTTGTCCTCACCATCTTTGCCTGTGTCTCTGTGTCGGCGAACCCCTGGAAAAGCCACTCAGGTGGCGTGTGGCAGGCGAAACTGCTACAGACAGCAAATCAGCATGAAGGGGACTTATATACTCTGCCTCACCTGGAATACTGCCCTAAGAAATGTGGCAGCTCTTACTATTTAGATTTATATTATAGTATATAATCACCTGGCAGAAGGCACAGAAACTGTCAACTCGGCACTAGTCTATATACATGAACCGGCTCATAAACACAAAACAAGTTTAGTTAGTTAAACCTGGAAAACCACTGTCACCGATAGAGAAAAACATTTTGGTAGATATTCTTAGATAATAATCCTAACAGTGAAAATATGAGACACTCAAAGGCCAAATTCCATTTAAATAAATTCAGGAGGCATAAACTGTATGCATATTGGATACATATAGGTACCGAGTATATTCACACTGAAGGAATAATGGAGTTGAATAAGGGAGAGAACGGAGTCAACAACAGACACAAATCTGTGTGATTGCATTACCCACGTTCAACACTTCAGAGCGAACACTGTTGGAAACAATATAAAAGTCAATACAGGCCTATAGTGGAGCCTTACCTTTGTAGGGTTTACAAGTGAGACAAAGAAAAGAAAAAAAGATATTGAATTCACATTTCATTCGCATAACACTAATAATATATATTATTGGGTGGCCCGGCTACGTCCCAAGTAATAGTCTGATTCGAGTGGTTTGCCGGGGAAACTGATATCACTGAGCAAAGATGGGACAATTCTCCCAGTGAGTTTTTGGTGTTTTGGGGGTTTTTTTAGCAGGGGAAACAGTCCCAATACAGTGGTGCCATGGCCCCCAGAGCTCCATTGTGAACCTTTTAAGAGAACTTTACAAAGAGAATAAAAGATTGCGAAGTAGACCGGTCTGTTCTCGACAGAGGCATTATGTGTACGCAAAGCATACACACTTGGACAAACTCGGACAAACTGTAATATTATAAAATCTCGACTAAAATGAAGGAACAACTACCTGTTAGAAATGCAGCAAACGTCCCCGATTCAAACACGCCGGAAACCACAATAGCTGCTTTTGGTCAGGGACAGGCCAAGAGATTCCTGCAGTGCGAGGGATTAAAAGGCGGCGTACCTGAGCGTTTTTCGGACCATATCCTCGTCCGTGATGCCGTAGTAGGTCAGGGTCTCGCTCCAGACAGGGTTGAGCGTGTTGCGTAGGGTCTTCGTTCGAAGTTTATTCGCCTGAGAGACAAATGTGAGGGGGAAAGTGTGTCAGACATATAATGACGGTGCGAGGGCCCGCCGGTTCCCTCCACCGATTGATTGATATTCTCGAACGCGAGTCAATGCATCTTTGCAAAGCTTCCGTCAATGTGCGGATGTTTTGACACTTCGTATGCAAACGCGAGCCAACTGTTGCATATTAAAAACGTGCCAGAGACAGTGCACAAACAGGAGGTGTTTCATTTACATAAAACAACAGAAACAAATCAAAGCGCGGCATGGAGTTTAGTAAACGAAGCAAATTAGTGTGGCAAACTTGTTGAATGTACTTGAGTTGATAACAGATAACAGAGCGTGAATGTTTTCACATGAAGTGGCCATGGCGGTGCCCAACAACGATGGTATATATATACAGTGGTGTGAAAAAGTGTTTGCCCCCTTCCTGATTTCTTATTTTTTTGCATGTTTGTCACACTTAAATGTTTCAGATCATCAAACAAATTTAAATATTAGTCAAAGACAACACAAGTAAACACAAAATGCAGTTTTTAAATGAAGGTTTTTATTATTAAGGGAGAAAAAAAATCCAAACCTACATGGCCCTGTGTGGAAAAGTGTTTGCCCCCCCTGTTAAAACATAACTTAACTGTGGTTTATCACACCTGAGTTCAATTTCTCTAGCCACACCCAGGCCTGATTACTGCCACACCTGTTCTCAATCAAGAAATCACTTAAATAGGACCTGCCTGACAAAGTGACGTCGACCAAAAGATCCTCAAAAGCTAGACATCATGCCGAGATCCAAAGAAATTCAGGAACAAATGAGAAAGAAAGTAATTGAGATCTATCAGTCTGGAAAAGGTTATAAAGCCATTTCTAAA
>OMKR01050507.1:0-12960 GCA_900302355.1 Cyttopsis rosea
TTCACTCAAGCCACAAGAAGATTGCAGTGATAACAGGGTGAAATACATGGGCGTGTCTAAAGGGGTGGCATGGGGTGGCACTGCCCCCCTGCTGAAATATGATTGGCCCCCCCTGGTGGTCCCCCAATGCCATTGTGCTAGAGTACTGTCAATCTGACAATGCCCAACGCCATTGGATCAGAGCGCTGTCAATCCCTGCTTGATTTGCAATCACAGTACCACGTTTTCACAACCGTCAAACAGGAGGAGAGACACAACTCGAGGCTTTTTCGGCACACCACATCCCTCTGTTTGTGGTATGTACACACTCAATTATATATTTTGAAATAATATTTCAAAATATATGGACTGGCGTGTTGTCGATCTCTGCTGCAGTCTGACTTTCCAGTGTTATTCAGCAGCAGTGCACCGCCACATGAATAAAACATATTCAACAAATATTACTTTATCGGTTCTTCCTGTTGTTTTAAAGATAAAAGGCACAATCACTTTTCCAAAATAGGCTTAGAATAAAGTGGTAAACACTGGGGGTTGAGAATGTAAAAACACAACATTATTTTGGGGTGTGGTGAAGTCCCTGAGTCATACAAGTTATTCGCTCTATTTGCATATCCAAAAATGGCCTCACAATTGAATGATTCTGCCTTTAATCAGAACAGACCATAGCTATCAAATGTAGCTTTGTGTAATATTAATGGCTAAGTTAGTGACTTAATGGTTTGTATTTATTTTTTGAGAGAATTTGGTGGAAAAAAATAAACAATGAAAAGGGGACAGACACAGCAGGACATCCAAGGTTTCTTTAAGAAGAAACCATGTTAGAGTCAGACCAATGCAGGTCAGAGCCAACCTTCCACCAGTCATGGCCAACAAACTAGCAACCATGGACCTGTCAGCACAGGTCATCTGGATCAGAATTTGCTATTCCTGTTGGACCTAGAGGTATATTGACAAATGTCATCTTCCAGTGTTTTAGACCATTTCACTATGAACACTGTTGATGATGAAATAACAGGGACTAATCTTTACTGTATTTATATTTTCAGATATTTCACAATCCAGAGGTGGGTCCCGTGCAACCTAACTTGAAGATGTTCCCTAGAACCTAGTTTTGTATGCATACATTTTTCACTCCCCTCTGCCCCTCAATCTGCCTTCGCTTCAGCCTCTGGTTTTGCAAACTAGAACAACACTATACCTGTATAAGGGTTTGCAATACATTCCAAATCAGAGCACCATGGAAATGCCATGTTGGCATGGTCTGAATACAAAATGGGAGCTGAGAGTTACACATCTTTGTTGCAAAGAGTACCAAAAAAGAGTGAAAGAGAATCAGGACTACAGTATATAAAAACTGTGGCAGATGTTCTCCTGCTTACTGTTACACAAAATATTCTTTAAAGAGGCCATCGTGAGCCAGAGGAGTCAGAGAATAGGGGGAACTTTCTGGCCATATTGAAACAAATAGCAAAACATGAGCCAATAGTGAAGAAAAAAATGTCCAGCGGAAATGCTAAATACACAAGTAATACCACACAAAAATAAATCCTTGAGTGTTTGGCGGAGATGGTTCAGCATAATATGATCCAAGAGGTCAAAAAAAGTGAGGCATTCAGTGTTCTAGCCAATGAAATAAAGGACATGAAAAAAAAGAACAAATTTTACTCATCCTGAGATATTATTATAAGGGGGCAGTACACAAGAGTATTTTTACATTTTCAAAAAGCTGATAGTTTAGACACTACATGCCTAACAGAGAAGACCATCAGTTGTCTAGAGAGATATGCTGGAGTACAAAACCATCAACCAACCATCTTGTAGGCCAGGGTATGATGGAACGTCCGTAATAACCAGAAAACATGCAGGTGTTTCTGCATGCATAAAGGTAGTGGCAAAACATGCATTCTATGTGCACTGCAACGCACATTGCCTGAACTTAGTTCGAGTTGATACTGTCAAGTCAGTAGCTGAGGCAGCATGTTTCTTTTCTTTACTACAGAAGCTATACGTCTTCATATCAAATGGCTAGAAGTTCAGCGAGAAATGTATGGAGGTCAGCCTAGAGAGCTTCAGAAGCTTAGCGACACAAGATGGGCATGCAGGCACTTTGCCTGCCGTAATATGATGGACAGGCTACCTGCAGTGCTCTGTGTCCTTGAAGATATTGCTGATGAGAGAAGTGGGGAGAGGTCTGTGGAGGCACAGGGCCTACTTGCCCAAATTGACTTACCTTTCATTGGGCTCCTAGCAACATTCCGCAAAGTGCTGGGTGACACAATGCTTCTATTTGATATGCTTCAGTCACCGTCACTAGACTTTGCGAGAGCACATTTCAGAATTACAGAGAGGAATCCTGTTTTGATGAGCTATGGAGTGAGGTCTTAGACACAGCTCAAAAACGCAATATCAGCATTGAAAGTGTGAAAAAAAAGGCAACGGAAGACCAGGTCTAGACTAGAGAAATCTATAGTGAAATCCACTCTTGTCGAGCGTAGGAGTGACCAAGATGAGAAGGATGGTTTTCGAAAGAACATCTTCTATCCAACCCTTTACAGAAACGCTTCTCCAAGCCAAACTGCAACATAATGAGAGGCGTTCAAGCATTCCATCCCAACAGCAACAGCTTTTTAGAAGAGTCACCTCTTTTTTCATTCACAGAGATCTACGAGTCAAAATTTGATGATCTGAGACACGAGCTGCACCAAGCCTAAAGGATTTTGGAGAGGAAAAGGAAAGGACGAATGCAAAGCCTGACCAGCATATTGGAGTTCACTGTGTTTCTGCAGCCTTTCAAAGAGGTACTTTTTAAAAAAACTTTTCCAGTTGTGTAAAATTGCTATTGCAATACCAGTAAGCAGTGCCTTTTGTGAATTGAGTTTTTCCACCCTGAAATTGATCAAGAATCACCTACGAACAACCATGACTGATGAGTGATTGAATGATCTGGGAGTGCTCAGCATAGAGTCACAGAGAGCCAAGTCCCTGGATATGGATGAGTTAATTTGACTATCTAGTAGCCAGCACAAAAAATGCAGAATGCAGCTGTTCTGAGGCCCACACGAACCCACAGGAACAGACACAGATTTCAAGCTCAGAACATGGACACACACACACACACACATTACACACAGTATTAATAAAACAAGTTAAATGAATAATTAATGCCTATTTGGTGTTTTTTATTTAGTAGAACAAAATTGTGTTGTACTATTCATGCAAAACAGTTATTCAATACAAATTATTATTATTTCCAGGCTTCATGTAACACCACCTGTATTAGGGCACAGGGCACTGCACAAGAGCTTGAAAATCATGGCCATTGTTTCCTAAGCCAATTTTCAACACTATATTTATTAATGATAGAATTTTCTGATTTCCCATGGGACCCCCTGACTGGTTCATGGCTCCCTTGTGCCACCTCATTTAAAAAGTCATGGAATCGCCCCTAGTCAAAAGTGCACTTTGTCGAGTTGAAATTATGATGTATTTTGAGATTTGAAAACCGACATGAAACCACAGCCTCTGTTTCATATTCCTGAAGATGCTGTATTGGTACAGTATGAGACAAATAGAGATTTCAGAGAGATTTGAGATTTCACATATGCCCCGATAAATTGCAATTTTGTCCGAAACGTATTGGCTATTTAAATCGATAAAGCCATAAGGAAGGCTTTTTAATTCACACTTTTTTGTGTGTGTACTCTTCCTGTGATGTACCAGAATGCCTATAAAACGGCCATTATGATCTTGTTTGGACTGATCTTCTCATCTCAGCCTTTTGTTTTTGGCACAGGTCTTTACGCACAGATCAGATTTTATACAACAGAGCACCCTGTGTTTTTCCTCTACTCGCTGAGATTTTAATAGACCCTCGATTGCATTCCTCCAGCTTCTGCCATGGAAATACATTTTCCATGTATGGGGCATATACAGGTATGTACAGTATATCTTTATTATTGAAGTCAATTCAACACAATGTGGAATTACATATGGCACCGATGTTGAATTTTGCTCTGTGTATATATGGAGGAATATAAAAATATAGCGGTATGTTGCAAAATATACCAAATCACTTCTCATATTGTAATGTATAATGATACAGTATAAAGCTCCAGCCCCACCAAATGAATTACTTAGTCATTTAGGTTCATTATATTTTTGAAAAATAAAATATTGACATGTTGCACAAAAGATATGTGGAATATGTATTTTATATGGATATATGTAATTAATATGTCTGTCAATAGAGAGGCAGGCTCTGTGGACATCTTTAAAAAGCAACTGAACTTTAGCCTTTCACTAGTCCGACCGTGTTCTTAACATCGTTTTTACATTTTGTCAATCTACAATTCATTCACCTTAAATAATTAATTACAAATTCCCAAATGTCTGTAAAGCACTTTGAGCTGCAAATCTTGCGTGAAAGGTACTATACAAATAAAGTGTGGCTGTTGCAGGGCTGCTTGGAGGGGTGGCCTGGCTGCTGACGGTCCTAGCGGTGGCTGCTTGGAGGAGCGGCTAGCTGCACGCAGTTACCAATGGTGGTTGCTGCAGCTGCTTCTCTGGATGTCCTAGGTGCTGCTGCTGCAAGTCGGAAGAGGGCTGGTGCTGCCAGTCGGGAGAGGGCTGGTGCTGTAGCCGTCCGTCAAGCTGTTAGTGGCTCTAGTGTGTCTTCCGACGGCCCTTCTGTGTCCTTTCCCGTGTCGGAAGGTCCTTATTCAGGCACCAGCATGGCAGTTCTGCCTGCCACACGCCACCCAAGTGGCTTTTCCAGGGATCTCCAACACAGCGACACAAGCAATGGTGTTGCAAACAAACCACTTTATTTGCAGCGATGGCAAGATGGTACAAGCCGAGAGCAGATGGAACATGTCATGACAAGGGCTCTCCTCCTGTGTGTGGGGACGGGTGATTTTAACCTGTTGCTCATCAACTCCTCTGATGAACAACAGGTGCACGGCCAATCCTGATCATGGGGCCAATTAACTAGACCCAAG
The DNA here is from genome assembly GCA_900302355.1 of Cyttopsis rosea. Taxonomy (NCBI): domain Eukaryota; kingdom Metazoa; phylum Chordata; class Actinopteri; order Zeiformes; family Parazenidae; genus Cyttopsis; species Cyttopsis rosea. The sequence goes on from OMKR01050507.1 coordinate 4,998, forward strand.
ACCAGTTGGCTGCTTAAATCACACCGCCCCCACACCAGAGTGTCAAGCACCAAAGGTGCCAACACCCTATTGTTATTCTATGTTTTATTATTATTATTCTGCCACTTTTTCTAGTTCACTATGTTCCCATCTGTCGCGTTTTACGCAATTCGGCACATTCATATACATTGGTTTCAATTGTTGAAATCTTAAATTGCAGACCAATCGGACCATGCGTCTAGCGCCACCAACAGGTCAAAATTGCACTTTCCACATGGCCATATCTCGCACCCTTTTCATCCCACAATCACAATCTTGGTGTCATATGATGCGTCTCCTCATGGTCTACAACCTTGCTACGGACACCATTGACTTCCATCAAATCAGATTTTCCGTCATTTTGAATTTTCTGAAAAACAATCTTTCAACATCTCTTTCCAGGCCATTTATCCAATTTCAACCAAACCAACTTTGTTATATATATATTATTATATATATATATATTGTTATTATAAAAAATTATCAAAAGAGTTTTGAAATTCCTCACAATATGGCCACCACAGGTCCAAATTCACTACTGCTAGACTGTGTGTGATTTTAATGCCACCAAATTTAGCCAACACTTGTGGCTGAATGTTCTATTGCCCCAAGAAAGATTAAGTCAATTGTCAAAACAAGATGCCAATCAACATTTAGGAGCCTAAAGGCGGGGTTAAATTTGTCCAATCTTCATATTTTTTCTACCTCATCCTAGTCCTTTCTATCTCCTCCTTGTCCAATTTTCATCAAACCTGCTCTGTTGCATTCTTTGAACCTCTATTGTGCAAAGTTATCAAAATAGTTACAAAAGTCCAAACACGATGGCTGCCACAGACAAATGTTTTGGCAAAAACGCTGCGTAGACAGGAAGTAGGTGTAGCTTGTCTGATGTGAACCAAACATGTTTTTTTATACTCTGCACACTATTTTACATTAGATACATTCAGTTTGGTCAAGCCATGTGATAACCAGAGGTCATAGAGTGCGTGAATACTGATGAATCAATAGCTTTCTCATAGACTAATGGCCACATTCGCAAACATGAGCATAATTTGCACGTTTTGCTCTGTGGTCCAACCTCTTCAGCGATGGATTGCTGCTACCTTGCTGGAGGTCCAGGCTTTGAGGTTCCTCTTCGGCTTGAGACCTGCTCATTGCTGCTAGCAGCTATATTTATTATTTTTATTAGGGATCAAGGCACATAGTTCATGAAGGAATGATGTCAGTAATTTCTGGATGACATAGATCCCATGCATCCACAGAAAAGATGCTTAAGATGTATATCCAGGGCGGTCCTGACACACCGTTGCCCAAGTTTGATCTTGATTGGTCAATCGCATTACCATGGTTACACATGGTTGAGATATACATGGCGGAGATTGACAAACCAACAGCACACTGGGAGCTCTGTTCAGCGTAGTATCTAACCACAGTGAGCCACAGCATGCTAACAGCTAGCCGGCTTGGTCACAGACAATGCTGCAGTCACATGATAATACTGCATAGAGCAGACCTCAGATTGGCATCAGACTCACGCGTCAGTGCCCGATATAACAGCGCCGAACGGCTTCATATACCCGATAAACAGTGTCCGATACTTTTCAACTTTAGCATTTTAGTGCTAATCCGAGACACATTATAGTTTGTTATAAAGAAAGAAAACCGAAAACTATTGTCTCGGCTGCAGTCACATGATAATACTACATAGAGCAGAACTCAGATTGGCATCAGACTAGTGCTCACCTTTAGCATTTTAGTGCTAATCCGAGACACATTAGAGATAGTTATAAAGAAAGACGCGGACACTCTGGAGTTTGTATCGGATCGAGAAACAGCAAGAAGCGGTGCTGCATTCACAGGCTCGGAAAAGTAAGTTATGATGCGTTCACTGAAACGATTTCTTTAAAATTTTCATGGATTGTTTATTTGATTAATTTATTTATTTAATTTAAGTATTCATCTTTCTTGTCTTTGGATCAGAAAGACTGACACTGAATGGGTTGTGTGTGTCTGTCTTTCTGTCCTCCTGTATGTCTGTCCATTATCTCAACAACCAATCCTCAGAGCTACTCCAGACTTTATGTGCATATTGCTGGGGACCCAGTCAATGCGAAATTTGGCGTACTTTGGACACACGACACGCATAACGCAAATAAATTTGACAGAATTTGGGTTCGCATTATTGCTTCAGGCTTGTGGAATCCTGAGCACTCCAGAAGTCACAAAGAAGACAGAAGAATTAATTGACACAATCATAGAACCATCATAGACCCAATCATAGACTGAGAAATAGAATTCCACTGCAACCAAAGCGGTAGAAATGAACTTCCGCAGCCACGACACATAACAGAATAGAGAGCCAAAACCCACTTGTCCCTTGAACATTTACGAAGGGTCGGCAATCCTGGACCCCGCGTTTTGCTGTCTGCAGCTATATTTCTTCTTCTTCTTTTCTTCTTCTTCTTCTTCTTCTTATTATATTGGGGAAATTGGAAACGGAATATATCGACATGTTGAGACTTTCCCCCTGCAGTGCAATGAATCCAATCGAGTAATGAAACACACGGGGGGAGGGGGAGGGGTGAATAGCAGATGGATGGAGAGGGAGGACGGGGTGGGAGAGAAAGAGAGAGCGAGAGAGAGGATAGAAAGAGGGGGGAAGAGAAGAGAGCGGCAGATGGGTGGTCTGTTCCGCGGCCTGTCGACTCACCTCGTCAGCTGCTGCGAGGGACGGACAGCTGAGGACACAACTGACAGCCGGCACGGGAAGAGTTTGGAGCTCGCCATGTTCCATTCTCTTCGGACAATAACAATAACAATAACAGCTGCAGCAATGCATGGGGTTCAGGTTAATCGGTGTGACGTGTGTGACGAAACGATGTACAAGCCCTATTCGCAATACTGAAGAATTTATTAAGGTTAATGTTAATTTATCTGTAATGTATTCCATTACAGACATTGGCTGCAATGGAATACACCCTTATGTTATAATGGCAACAAATCTGGCTTTGACTATGAAATAAACGTTTATTGTAGACTACCATAAATTTGGAATTTGGCTTAATATCTAGGGACTGATAACCTCCCTGTCCTAGTATGATAAAAATAAATGTGTCATACTACTACACAACGTAAACTGTAACTCCCCCCATTAACTGCAAATAATATGTTGACTTACATGAACTCTTGCAAGACTGTGATTACGCGTTATAGATGGCAGGGATGGGCATGAGTACTCGAGTACTCAATTTGGAGGTCAGTATTCATTCAACGTATAGAGTACTCGCAATTTTACATTTTTACTAGAGGGTGCACACAATTAGGTTGGGGAAAAACAATCCCATTACTTCAAATAATATATAATCTAGTCACACAGCGTTAATTCATTTTAAATAGTTTATTATAAATATAGCATTTTCATTTTGTTATGTTGTTTCATTTGTAAACAGCTACCACGGCCGGCACTTCCGGGTTGGAAAGGACCCGGGGCTGCGTAAGCTGTCCTCTTACTCACTTCTGTCATTTAAATATTGTTAACTTTTTAATAGATTTTTCTTATTCATGTTAACGTTGAAAAAGCGATGTTCTGTCCGGGCTTTAATATGCACTTTGAGGAGTCTCCAGGGCACGCACAGGGAATCACTTGGCGCAGATGACGTATAGCAGCTGCCTCACCACGGGCAGAGAGCTGAGTCTGTCCAACTTTGTCTGGCACACAGCTCTGCGCCCGCTTGTGCGCAAATTCTGCAAAGAGATAGTTTGCTGGCAGCTGCCTTTTATGCCGAATTTCAGGCACGTGCACATATTTTTCCCAAACATTTGCGTGTGTCGCATTGCACCGGAAAAGGGGCGACACTACCGTGTCTATAAAACATATATTATTTTGCGAGTACTTGCAAAATATAATAATTTTATGTGAATACTCGAATACCGAAATTACTTAAAATGCCCATCCCTGGTGTAGCGGTGATCCAGTGTGTTCTCCTCTCTGCACGGACAGTTAATAAACTGCTTGTATTTCGGGAGTTTGTGTCTTAAATTCCCTAAATTCCCTGAATGATTAAAAAAATAAGTAAAATACACCCAGCAGGGGAGTTGTCTGGATCAGGAGGAGTCTCCATCCAGCTTCAGTCAGAACAGCAAAGTCACTTCAATTTTCAAATTGGTGCAAATTGAGATGTTACAATTGTCCCTTGTTACAATTGCCCCCGGTCTACTCTTGCTGTTTGTGTTTAGAATTTTACAGGGCAGGCTATAATGTGGCTTAGGTGCTATTATTGGATGGGTTTCACCATCAGCAGCTTTTTAATTAATATAATGTAACACCCAATGGTCACATATACTCCTCTTCTCTTTTCAGATGCACTTTTGAAATATTTAAATCCCACCCCTGCAAAACCTGGGCTACCTGCAGACAGCCCAGCGATGCAGCATCAAGTGCACCTGTCCCCTCCACCACAGCACAGCCTAGCAATGAAAAGGCTGCACCAATAGACCCTGCTGACTGGCTATCTGTTTTACCTGATAAGGTAAGAACAGAGTTTGTTCTCAGAGGACCATATCAAATAAAAAACAGTGTCACGTTTCCAAAACAAAAAGATGGGAGAAGGTGCCGGCATGAATATTTTTAGAGAGAGTCTTAGTCAATGGAGAAAAAGATCTAAAGAAGCTGGCTAATATACTCAAAAAATATAGTTTGCACTGCTTCTGTAAAATGTTTTCTCAAAAAGATTTCAAATTGAGTCGAGAAGGACTAAGGGATTGGAAAAATGCACGCAACTTCCTCAAGACCCATGAGGATAGCCAGGAGTACAATAAACAAATGGAAGGAATTAGAGGTCCGTTTTTCAAAGGGGCTAACAATAGATAAGCAAGAGATGGCACTCGCTGAGGCTGAGAGAAACAGGTGCCGTGAAGTTCTCACTAGATTGGTGGCAATAATTCAGTCTTTACCTGAAAGAAACTTTAGGGGGTCCACAGACACATTAAGCAAACCAGCAATTTTTTCAAAAAGGTGAAACTTTGAACAAATTTGATCCACAATGAAGCAGCATGTTGGTAGGGTGGAAAGTGGAGCTGGCAGTCACACACATTACCTAGGGAAAATAATCCAAAATGAACTGATAAACTCCATCAGCACAAATATACTGGAAAAAATAGTGGAAGAGATCATCATGTCTCCATTATTTTAGATTGCAACCCTGATATGAGTCATAAGGAACAGCTCTCTGCCATTGTCAGGACTGTGCCACTAGAAGACATACCACAAATTAAAGAACATTTCATGGGCTTTCTTGTGGCAGAGGAGTCAACAGGGGAAAGTTTGTCATCTCTCATCCTCAATAGGCTGGAGGGGCTTAACATCTCCTTCGAGGACTGCAGAGGACAGTCCTATGACAACAGCGCTCAAGAGCTCACCAGATGCCACTGGCTACTTTGGATATTTGACAAAATTATACAAACTCTTCTCAGCCTTCACCCATAGATGGGATATCCTCCTGAAACATGTCAAAACCACCCTGAAATCATGGTCAGAGACCAGGTGGGAAAGCAGGATACAAAGCATTCAGGCGTGTGAGGGAAACTACCACAGACCCTGTGGTGAAAGTTGAAGCCCAGTCTTTGGCTGAGGAGATTGGATCCTACTGCTTTTCTATTTGCACAGTCATTTTGTATAACATCCTCAACAACATCCGGCATGTGATTAAACTGATGCAGTCACCCTCCATGCAGCTAGATGTGGTTGTCGACTTGTTGAAGAAAACAAGAGATTCCCTCACCTGCTACAGAAACACTGAATTTTCTGATGCAAAGGAGTGTGTGAGGAGTGTGCGAGGAGATGAACGTGGAGGCTGTGCTCAAACAAAAGCGGTTGAGAAGCACAAAAAGGCACTTTGGTTATGAGTCTCTAGATGAGCCTATTGGTTATGCACTTCGAAAAATGTAGTAGTGGATACAGCCACTTGACAAGAGATTTCAGAACCTAGTAGAGGTGAATGACAAATTTGTGTGCTCCACAACTTCCCCAACATGTCAAAAGAAGAGCTGCTGTCAAACCCTGAGCACTGCTCTAACCCATGATGGACATCCAGATATTGATGGCAGGGAAACATTTTCCACATTTGTCATCAACAAACATGACAAACATGGAACTCTTGACCTTCCTGCATGAGAAGAAGCTGACAGAAATTTACCCCAACATGTGGGTAGCTCTGAGAATCTCTGCCACTCTCCCTGTTACAGTGGCTGCTGCTGAAAGGAGCTTCCCTAAGCTCAAACTCATTAAAACCTACCTAAGATCTTCTATGATGAAAGAACGTCTCAGTGGACTGTCCATCATAAGTATAAATCATGTGGTCTAACAACAGCTGTCTTATGATGATGTCATATATGACTGCTGCAAGAAAGGCAAGGCGAGTAAGGTTGTAGAATTGAGGTGAGCAAGAGTCAACTTGAGGCCTTGAGACCACTCTAGATGTAGACCAGTCTAGAGGTAGACCATTCTAGATGTAGACAGCGCCCTCTGTTGGAATAGAGTTAAATTAGTTACAGACTCATTGTAGTCATTTGCCTCGACTGAAATGGTTGTTTTGTTTTCCTTTGAGGAGTTTGCGGGCCGGATTGAGATGGTCCAGGGGCCGGTTCCGGCCCTGGGGCCATATTTTGTATATGGCCCCAGGTATAATGTAGAACAAAAATGCTACATTATGCATATTGCACTGAGGTTTCTGTAATATAGTTTATTTGTGCAATACTCTTATTTTACTATATTTATAATTTGTTATGTCTGCACTGCTTTCTGTAATATTGTATTTATAATTTATTTTATGTCACTTAATTTTTAGTATTGTTTTAATTTTGTGGGGTTTTGTTGTATCTAAAATGGAGCCATATTTTGTCCATGTGTGCTGTAGAACAATGCTACATTATGCATTTTGAACTGTAATATATTTTTTTGTTCTCTTATTTATATATATATATTTTTTTTTACGTCTGCACTTCTTTAAGATCGTATTTTGTGCAATTTTATTGTATTTATAATTTGTTTCATGTCACTTGTTTCTTTAATTCTGTTTTTAATTTGTGGGTTTTTTTGTTTCTAAAATAAAGAAAACCTCAAAGACTACTAAAGCTATGCAGTTGTGTGTGAGTGTATGAACATTGGTGGTGGAATTGGATGCGATGGGATCACCAGCTAAAATCTTGCCTAGAGCACCAAATTGGTCAGGGCCAGCACTGGATGTGGATCAAACTTGGACCACGGCATGTGTGGACTTCCCCGAATACAACTATCATTCATTCATATCTGTGGGTTTGACGGTTTCTGAGCGCCTGACACTTTGACCGGTGATAATGGCTAGGAGAATAATAATAATAAAAATCAGAACAAAAACAATCGGGTTCCTGCTGTTCGGGCGGGACCCCTAATAACAATAACACGCTGTCATTAATTGATTTGCACGTTGGGGGGGGCTAGAGACCCTTGAAGCTGCATTGCGTGGTCAAACAGTGTGATGTTTGGTCGTTAAATGGTCTGACTTAAGTCGTCCAACTTATCAACCTATTATTCTCTAAACTGTGTTAACCAAGACTATACTGTGGACTGTATAGTATGCATTTTACTCTAATATACACTTATGTAAAAATACTATATTTACAACCTGTACTTACTTTAGTCTACTTTAGTTTCCATCTGCCAATATTATGCTCTCTAGCTAGTTAGCATAGTGTTTCTCTGTGTTGATAGTTTATAGTAGATTGTTGACAGTCTATCAGGTTTGTTGATAGGTGTGTGTATATATATATTATTATTATTTTGTTTTTATTTTTGTTGCATCTTACTTATCCCTTTCTTGATTTGCACTGTTTGTTGCTGGTGTAAAACCTGCATTCCCCCACAGGGATGTGTAAGTGTAATCCGTGTCAGTAAATCTTACCATATCTT
>OMKR01050508.1:0-10571 GCA_900302355.1 Cyttopsis rosea
TGTCACTTTGTTTTTAGCCACTTCCTACTTTGAGGCTAGTTGAGCTAGCTCGCCGAGCCTCTGGGAGAAGCAACGCCGACCTTCGCAGCTAAACGTTATAAGTTAGTGCCTCTTAAAGGGCTGTCGCTTATCTAGACAGACAGATGGGCAGACAGACAGATGGACAGACAGACAGACAGATAGAATACTATTCATTCCCCGGATGGAGGTTGTGGTGTTACTGCAGCTCATATCAAAACAACCCTAATAATAAATTATAATTAAAATACTAAAAAATATATTTAAAAAAAATGGCAATATTTAATACACCTAAGGAATTTACCAAAAAATTGGAAAAATTGACAATATAAAAAACCTAAAAATAAACAATACAAATAAACCTACAAATTAACAATACACAAGAAGAATTTGGGAATAAATCACGTATTTGATATTTAATACAGTTACAGCCGCAGCATGTTGACGACCGTCAAGATGACATCGGTACCATTCAGTCAGACACAGAAGCTTTAAAGCCACGACCCAGAAGGATTCACCATGGCTGGTCTCATGCTGGGACCCGCCGGCTCGTTGGGCCGCCGGACCTACCGGAGCCCCGACCACTTCGGGAGCCTGATGAGCGGCCTGGACTCCCTGAGGCACAGCGGCATCTTGTTCGACGTGGTGCTGCTGGTGGACGGCCGGCCGCTCCAGGCTCACCGCATACTCCTGGCAGCCTCCTGCGACTACTTCAGGTGAAGGCTCTCTTCTCATCTGACCCTCCTTGCTTTTAAAACAACAGCGGGGACTTCATTGAGCTTCCTTTTCTTTCAATGGCACAATGTTTCTGCTTTTAGGGGGATGTTCGCCGGAGGCCTTCGGGAGACCCAGCAGACAGAAATCCCTGTGCATGGTGTGACCTACATGGCCATGACCAAACTGCTTGACTTCATCTACACATCAGAGATCGAGTTAGATCTCGAGCACGTGCAGGAGGTCCTGGCCGCTGCCACTCTGGTGCAGGTAGGTCGCCCTCTCTCCTTCTTACACCTGCTTCAGTCAGACTGCTCTCATGTCACAGATGCAGTCACCTGCTTGTCATTCACAGATTGAGGACGTTATCAGCTTCTGCTGTGACTTCCTCTTTTCCTGGATGGACGACAGCAACATTTTGGAGGTGCACAGGCTGGCTGACATGTTTGGGCTGCAGCAGCTGGAGGCCAAGGTTCACTCCTACATCCTCAGAAACATCCAGACTCTGTCCAGGACCGAGGTGTACCGCCAGCTCCCGCCGGACAGAGTCTTCCGAGTGCTGTGCAGCGACGAGCTGGAGGTGAACAGCGAGAACGAGGTGTACGAAGCCGCCCTCCATTACCACTACAGCCCAGAGCAGGTGGAGACGGACCAGGTGTGCTTGCAGGTAATCAACCAGATTCATGCTCGATTCGCTCGGAAAGGATATATCTGCTCCATCTGCTGAGACATCTGTTACCTCTCAGGGTAAAGGAGAGTGGATTTTAGAAGAGACTTGATTGCATCTGCTCGCAACAGAGCCCATTTGTATTTTGCTTTGAACAGACTTGCGGTCATTTTAGGGGAGCTGAGCTTTTGAAGGTATTTTTTCCAGAGATATGCTTTTTCCTGTAATGCTGCAATTTTCAAACTCCATTTAGACTCATCAAAGAACCAAAAAGCCGAATGCAGTGAATATACAAAGTGAAAGAGTGATGTCTGCTCTGTTATCACGGCACCATCTAGTAGTAAGTCTAAAAATGTCTGACGCGTTTCTTCTCTCTCTCTATCTCTCTATCTCTCTTTCTCTCTCTCACAGGACAATCTGAAGATGCTGAAAGCTGTGCGTTTCTGCCTGATGGAGAAGCATGTGCTGCAAAGGCTCTACGGGAGGCTGAACCAGTGCCCGCTGAAGGAGTCTGTGGCCGCGGCGCTGTGCTACCACGAACAGGAGATCTGGCAACCTGTCCTGCAGGGCCCGCTCACCCAGCCCCGCTCCAAGTGCCACTGCATCCTGGGCTTCGGAGGCATGTTCACCTCCGGCTCGCACTCGGACAGCGAGGATCTGTTCCAGGTGTTCCACCCCAACTGGGGCGAGTGGAGGACCCTCAGTGCGGCCCAGTCACCCCACATGTCCAACCAGGGAATCGCCGTGCTCAACAACTTCATCTATCTGATCGGAGGAGACAAAAACACGAGCGGCTTTCGTGCAGAGACCCGCTGCTGGAGGTGAGATCCCACTTTGAGATCCCACTTTGAGATCCCACTGAGCTTTTCAGCTCAGTTAGAATAAAGCCCCCCAAACCAAAATTTGTGTGATCCCATTGTGTCACTTTTACTGTTACATGAAGTCATTTAGCCTTTATCCAAAGTGACATCCACTGCCTGCATTTGTCAGTAGTAGTTGAAGTGACTGTACATGACAGTCATCTTCAGCAAAGCCTTGAATAACTTATAAGATATTGCATTCCCCGGACACAATACAGTAACCTGTGGGGGTCAAGACAGGTTTATTTATGTAGCCCTTAAATAGGCCTTATATAACCAGCACAGTCTCAAATGGCTTCACAAGCTTCACATTTCACATAGCAATCGTGAGGCGTTTTTACACCACAGGAACTTTTTCATAGTTCTAAGAACCTTTGGAGGAACCCCCCCCCCCTTTTTTTGTCCACTGCAGGAACTAGGAACGATCGTAGTTCTCGTAGAATGCCGTTTTGAGGGCCTTTTTTAGCTCCTACTTCAGGGCAGGTACTCTCCAGCGCAACAGGAACTTCCAGTGACGTAACTGTACGTTGATTGGTCGAACACATGAGCCAATGCAGCACTGGCAACCGCCATATTTTAAAACCTGCCAAAAATAAGATGCTTCATTTAAAGTAAACATATCTTTATTTACACACAATTTATTTCCAAAACATTAACACTTATGTAAAAATAAACAACAAAAAAAAACAGTGCCCCTCTGCCCGATCTCACCGCTTCCTGGGGCCTCGGACTCGCTACACACCACCTCCCTCGTCCCCGGCGTGAACCTCAACCGGGGCGGACGGTCCTCAGTGCACCCCAACCGATCCAACCGAATCATTGGGTTGGGTCCGGGCCTGTTTTTATTGATGTATTTATTTTTATTTTTTCTCACGTTTACTAAAATAGAATGAAGTGCAGTAGTGCCTAATTGCGCCTTATAGATCTTCGAGTGTTTCAGCAACTAGATTACTTATTTCTCGCCTCAAAGTTGTTCAAAACAGAGTTTGGTGGACTGTTAAGGTGAAATAAGTGAAAGTTTACGGACTAAATACAACGTGGAATACGGAACTCGTGCTCAAACCCCATTGGCTGACGTCACTTCAGCGTTGCTATTTGGCGGTGAGAATGCAAAAAAGCCCCCGTAGGTATGTAGTTCTCGGGGGAGCTCCCCAGTTCCCAGTTCCCCTCAGGGAGTCCCCAGAACTGCGAACTCCGAAAACGCCTAATGGCATTCCCCGGTACCCGATGGAAAAACCCTTTTGGGGGGAGAACAGTAACATTTATAGCATGATATGGCATTATTAATAGTGTGATACTAACTTATGATAAGGATTATTAGGATCTATACTTTGCAATATGCATGTTATTATATGCTATTTTCTGTCGTCTGGTTCCCAAAAAGAAACGGGTAGAAAACAAAAACTTGAATGCAGAGAAGAGATTCATTTACAGCAGATGAACTAGACCAATCCGTTCTAATACATTACACTGCGTGATTAACTATGTTTGAGTGATTAACTGAGATTAAAATAGTCCTTCAGGACTGATGAGTACAAAAACAATAGCATGTATATAATATAGAATATGCTATGCCCCAATAAATTTATTATTATGATTTTTCTTAAAGTTGTAGTGTGTAGAATTTTGCGACATCTAGCGGTGAGTTTGCAGATTGCAACCAAAAGAATCTATGGTGGCCGTGAAACTCGCAAAAACGCCGAAGTCCCTCTCGAGAGCCAGTGTTTGGTTTGTCCGTTCTGGGCTATTGTAGAAACAACATGGTGGTGCAACATGGCACGCTCCGTGGAGGCGACCCACTCCAATGTACATATACCTTTTTTTATAATACAAAATTGTGTTTCGCAGAAAAGGTATTAGGATAGAATCTTCTAGTACCTGCAGATACCTCTGACTCTGAACCAACATGATTTACATTTTATCACCAAAAGGTGATCCTACCAGACCGCTTTGAACCTTAGAACTCTGTGCCCCTCACAGATACGACCCTCGACACAACAGCTGGTGCTGCATCAAGTCCCTACAGCAGCAGCATGCCGACCACTGCGTGTGCGTGGTGGGCGGCCACATCTACGCCATCGGAGGGCGCGACTACAGCAACGAACTGGGCTCGGTGGAGCGCTACGACCCGCACACCAACACCTGGGAGTTTGTGGCTGCTCTCAAGAGAGAAGTGAGACTGTGGAAGTGTAGGGCGGGGCGCTATGGAGGAATTTATTATAAATGTATTATCCTAATCATAGTGCTCAAACAATAGCGATATGAGTCACCATATCAGCTTTTAAATTCATAATCCCATGTTAAATAATGCAACTGAGGTTATCGCATTGACCTCCATGGCATTGATACCTGACCAAAATGAGTTTTTTTTGTTTTGTTTTAATAAAAATATTTAGAACTTGATATTGGGAGAGATTTTAGGTAATATTTCTGGAATCTGATTTGTACCAATATAATCAAACAAAACTTCTTAAATATCAAACAAAAGTAAGAATTTGAGAGAATATAACTCACTGAAGCAAAAAAATGTCATCTCAAAAGTAAAACTTATAACTTGCAAACAAATTATTTGTGTAATCATGTAAACTTGGTCTTTTACATTTTTGATATGTTCCTTCTGCTTCATTCTCACTGACACACTTTTGCTCTCACGTCGGCTTTGCGGTTACACTGCTGCTTTGCTTCGCTTCAGTGAGTTTTATTCTCTCTCAAATTCTTATTTTTGTTTGATTATATTGGCACAAATCTGATTCTTAAGATAAGTTAAGATACACAATATTGTAGTCTGAACGTATCGTATCCCGAAATAACAATATGTTATACAACCAGATAATTGCCCAGCCCTACTGTAATGGAAAAACTAGCCTGTTTTTATTGGTAAAGGAAAGCAGTACTCCAAAGATTCACACGGGGGTGCTATAACCCCACTGAGGTGACATGATGAATCATGGTCCTGATCCTCTCTGCTGAAAGTCTCACCATAGATTTCCCTGACCTAGTCTAGCCTCTCCCTTATAGGTGTACGCGCACGCCGGAGCGGTGGTGGACGGGAAGATCTTCATCACGTGCGGTCGCCGAGGCATGGCGTACCTGAGGGAAACCTACTGCTTTGACCCTGCCGCCAACCAGTGGGCAGCATGCGCAGAGGGCCCCGTGGAGCGGGCTTGGCACGGCATGGCCTCCGTGCACGGACGCGTCTACGTCATCGGTGGTAGCAACGATGAACGTGGGTATCGACGCGACGTCCTTAAGGTATTTATTACTGTACCTACTGAGGACATTGATTCTGAGGAGCGTATATTATACACTGAAGTGATGCAGAGGTGGGGAGGATCCAGGCCCAGGGCATTAAAGGGATAGTTTGCCTTTTTTTAAGTGGGGTTGTATGAGGTACTTGTCCATAGTTAGTGTCTTACCTACAGTAGATTGTGGTCTTTGCGCTCCCAGTTTGGAGAAGTGGACAGGACTGCTGGCAGAGTGTATTGCTGCAGACAGGACCAGCATCAAAACGTATTTTACCCAACGTATTTTACCCACCTAAAAAAATCTATATCAGTTTAAGTGTACGCTATATTTTGAATATTTTCATTGCTTTATCTTGCCGTCAGACAGCCCTCTCATTTGGCACTACATGTACCATCTCAACCGTAGAACTTCTGTATTCTTGCGCATCTATGCAGCGCACTGTATTACGCTGCGTGTAGCTAAAATATGTTTTGCCCCATCTACACCAATACACTCTGCCGGCAGTCTGTGTCCACTTCTCCAAACTGGGAGCGCAAAGACCACAATCTACTGCAGAGAAGACACTGACTATGATAAGACATGACTATGGACAAGTACCTCATACAACCCCACTTCAAAAAAGGTGAACTATCCCTTTAAAGTCTTGCCATTTTTCTTTTTTCCAGGTGGCGTGTTTGGACCCAGCGGCTAACTCCTGGTCCCTGGTGAGTCCCCTCCCGGCTGGACATGGAGAACCCGGCGTGGCGGTGCTGGACGATCGCATCTACATCCTGGGAGGGCGCTCGCACGACAAAGGCAACCGGATGAAGTACGTCCACTCGTACGACGCCGAGGCAGACGACTGGCAGACGGCGACGCCGTTTGAAGGCCGCATCTCGGGCCTGGCTGCCTGCGTGGTGCCCCTGCCCCTCTCTGTGGTCGGCCAGGCCAAGAGCTGGGAGCAGTACAACAAGGCCTCGTGGGAAGAGGTGTACATGGACAACTCGGAGTACTCCAGCGAGGACTGAAGACTGAGACTGACGAGCACTTTGCTCTGCAGAATGTACAGGTGAAGGTGACTTCGGGACCGTCCTCGGTTTTCTTGTTACACTGGTTGTGGCCGACGTTGTTACCCGTTTGCATGTTGTCCTCTTTGACCCTTTTCGGGCCTGGAGTTAAAATACGTCTCGGGTAGCATGGTCACCAGTGCACAGCCATAGAATCCCATCCAAAGGTGGTCAGGAGGTACATAACCATATCGATTGTGTCGTGTGAAGGTATACGAGGTCCCACCACTTTCGACAGCTGCATTCGTTATCTGAGCATGTGTTTATTCATATAAATTATATTTGAAAAATATGATGACACAGCTCAACTCAATCAACAATTGTTTAAAGGTGAAATGTGTAGGATTTAGTGGCATTTAGTGGAACGGACTTGGCAGAAATGGAATATAATATTCATAAGTATGTATTAATTAGTGTATAATCCCATGAAAATAAGAATCGTTGTGTTTTCATTACCTTAGAATGAGCCAGTTTATGTCTACATAAGAGCAGGTCGCCTTTCACGGAGGCCGCCATGTTGCACCGCCATGTTTCTACAGTAGCCCAGAACAGATAAACCAAACACTGGCTCTAGAGAGGGACGTTTTTCTCAAGTTTCGTGGCCACCGTACACAGAGGGGAATTCAATTGCTTGCAATCTGCAACCTCACCGCTAATGGCCGCTAAATTCTACACACTGCAACTTTAAATGTCTAGAAAAGAAAATCCTCAGATCTGTCAACTCTGTCAGAAGTTGCTTGATTTCTGACTGCTAGGAAATGTTTGAGACATCAATTTCATTAATTCATAATTTTTTTTCAATCTACCCACTTAGTAGTGGGAAGATGGACTCCTTTCCAAGGCTGTGGTTAAAAAAAAAAAGAGAGAGATGGGCCAAATTGCCCTTCAGTCAAAAACTTTGGCTTGAGCTGTGTCATCGTTAACAATGGAGTTGACAAATAAAGATGAGAACGAACGTCCTCTTTCAAAAGTTATAAAGAGCTCTTTGTGCTCTGCTTGGATGAAGAACGCATGCATAGCATGCTTTTTAGTGGAAAACTGGGAAATGGTAAATTACTCAATAGTTGTTATTGTCAGTATAGAACAACGGTACAAATGGGAATCTCCCATTAAACAGGTGGCTGTGGGCTATTGTATATTAATTGGGAAAGCAAAACCTGCACATGAAGTGTTCATTTGAAACTCATGTTAATGTCAAGTGTGACTCCATCTGGATGTATCTGGATACAAGATGTCAGGTCTCAACGGGGTCTTTGACTTCCTGTGAACCAAAGTGTCAAACAGGACACTCCTTTTGTAATTGGTGAACTTTGGTCTTCCACAAACTTTCAATGGATCTTTGCCGCACTTCCGTGAATTCACTTACCTGGCAAACTGTCAATAGCTTCTGTGTCCATGGCCTGGGTTGTTCGCAATGCAATAAGGTGATAATATCACTATTAATGGCATTGAATGTTCTGCTGAAATTGCAACGGTCAGTAACACATTAACAATCTTGTTTTAACTGATTTGTTAAATTCTGAGTTTAAAAGGTGTATCTTTCGCATGTTTCTTTTCTTTTTTCTTTTATATTGTTTATTTCCAATCTAAAATAAGCACATGCTATATGGATAGTAACCATATAGCATAACTCATGAAGCAGTTGCCAAATCATGAAACATAAGGGCCCTGAGAACTCTCCAACACACGTCAGAAGATTTCCTTCCCTCCTTGTTGAACCGGTAATGGCTTTATGATTCTATTTTGTAAGGTTTTCAAAGGATGGAAGACAAAAAGTCCTTCCATCAAAGTGTATTATCCTGCTCTTCATCGGGAGGTTGAGGCAAGAGCAGCGGTAAGGGCAGATTTATAGTTCTGCGTCAAATAGCTTCTGTGGGTCTCTGCGTCACCGGCATAGCCAACCACAAGAGCAGTGATTGGTCCGCTTTTTCCCGCTACGTGTTTCCAAACAAAATGGAGCAGATTGAAGAGAGGCTGGCTGAGGAGATTCGAAAATAGGTCAATTTATACGACACACCATCAACTACAAAGACCCAACAAATGACACTGAATTCGTGGCGTGAAATATCCACGAATATTGCATGTGACACCATGGAATGTACTTTATTCGTTTTTATTACGTCCATGCTAAAATAGACTCGACACTGCCATCTAGCGTTTCGGCGGTCTACGTGCATAATCACCGCCGCTGAACCATAAATACAAGCACTGGTGTAGACACCCACGGCGTACCTACGGCGGCTATTCGACACAGAACTATAAATCAGCCTTAAGGTGTGTGTTAGCCATGAGAGCAGCTGTGGTCAGGCTTGCAGTACTAACAACCTGGGAGTCATTGGGCGCCCATTGGCTTGACGGAGCAACCAGTAGAATCCAGTTCCTTGTCACTCTTCACTGCATCGGTTTGAATGGAATAGGATCCAGTCAGTTCAGCAGTGCTTGCAAGTGCTTCCTCCAGGCCCTCTGGTGTGCCTCTGATCTTCTGGAGAGAGCCGACCGTCATCACACGGGCGTCTCTCGAAAGGAGGCCTTCCTCAGCCACCACCTGTCTTGGACTATGGTGCCTGGAGGTGAACAAGGGTGTTGGATGTTGCCTGGAATATGGTCCAGAGAGATGACAGGAGGTGACGAAAGGACGGGGGATGTCTTAGCTTGAACCTCCGGCTTGAGGAGACTGAACTAGTGCTGTAGTGCCTCGCTGTAGTGCTTCCTCCATCCGGACCTCCGGGGCTTGCTGCTGGCCCATGTGAGCACACAGGATGTTGGAGAATGTTGGATGTTTCTGCAGTAGTTGGTTCCCTGACCTCCTCACCTTCAGCACCCATAACACCTTTAGTTGCTCCATCGTCTACTGGCGTTTCTGACCCTGGTTCACTACCAGGTCAGATCAACTAACCTACAAGTGACAGATTGAAACCTTTGCACATTTATATTAAATGGAATTAAATTGGGCCTAAATGGGATTGTTTAAATCGGAGGTTTGAACTCAGTAATCATTTAGTTGTTATTCATTTTATAATCCTAAGATTTTAACATCGTGCCTTGTCCTCTTGGCTACACTCAAACAATTTTGCTTTTTTGTTGTTTTTTTATTTTTTTATTGACAAATTGTGAATGCCAGTTTTGTGCCTCTGTTGTCAGATTTTATATCTAGTTATTAATCAACCGAAGACTAATTATTGTTATGTTGCAAATACAAGGTATATGCACTGGGTCTATTGGGTTTTTAATTTCTTCCCAAAATAATTTGCTATGGCTGTAAGTTCCTGGTGAAGTAGAATTTCAGCCTTTGTGAGAAAGAGAAATGTCCAAACCAGTATGATTTAGATTTGAATCATCCACTGCTTTGTCACTATGAAGAAACTGTTCAATGTTGCAATCCAAAGAAATCTGCTACCTTTTCTACTAATAAGCCTCGGTTTTATTTTTAAGGATTTTATGAAGCCCTTACCACTATGCAGGCTCCATTGCTGTATCAAGGAAAGACATAGTAAATAATAATAATAATATAAAATAATCATGAAGTGGAAGTCAAATAAGAGGTTACATTAAGCAAATCTTTGATTCTGAAACAACCCACTGTCATCCTTTGGATTTAAATAAAATTGCATTCTTTATGTTAATAATAAATTGCATTCTTTTGGCATGTGTGTGTGGTTTTTCTTTTGATGCTTGAGAATTTCTAGTTGTTTTATACTGCTGTTAGTGTAGGCGTATTATAACCCAGTCCCATTTGACAAGTCTTCCTATTCGATACTGTTTGAGTGCAAATGAAAGTGAGTTTATCAGGCCAGAGCTTCGGCTGCCTTTCATCCTGCCTCGGTCTCTCCCAGTTCCTCCCCATTTGGCCCTTCAGCTCACTGACTTTATGAAGGCTGACTACTGCTTTCCTCTCTTGGGCTGTTTCACTTACATCTGTCACCCCTCCACCCCCCACCCCCACACTTCACACTGTCGTGTCGGACCCCACGGCGCTGTCTGCACAGTTCTGCCCGACACCTGAGATGAACTGGACATCCA
>OMKR01050514.1:0-14000 GCA_900302355.1 Cyttopsis rosea
TCGATCTCTCCCCTGGCCGTGACTCGCGCCTCGCAGGTGTACCTGCCCTCGTCCGTCTTCTTGATGCCGCGGATCTGGAGGTGGTTGTTGTCCATGAGCTTGAAGCGAACTGAAATGGAGAGAGAAGAGGAAAAGGAAAAGCCGATTACGTCCCGGCCAAAGACAAGGGTTTTGAATAGTGGGAAGCTTCATGAACCTAAACTTCATCGAGGAGAAAGTTGAAAACGACCCATCCGTTGAGATATTTGTGAAACTATGCCTGGACGATGGATAGAATCTCATTTTCAGTGGATATTTAGTGATATTTAGGCTTTTGGTGATTCTGTTAAAAAATTGTAATTATTTTACAAACTCAATTTTTATGTTTTCCCTCCATTTTCGGCAGCTATAAATAACAAACTGGAATATAACAATCTAATAAGGCTAAAATCTAGCCTTTACAAAATGGTTTAGAATAAGTACACTTGGTACATCTCGCCATTTAATGTCTAACTCGAAGGCAGATGCACTCATCTTCAATGGGACATACTGTTCTATGTGCAATATTATGGGATATACATAATATAATAATAAATACATGGGAATACAGTAGGTGAAATTCATTTTATGTTATGGAACTGAACCTAAAAATGAACATTTGAAGCTAAAGTTTTTAGTCTTGTACTTTGATCGTTTTATATACAGTTCAATGTTTATAGTTAGATGCTATAAACACGTTTTTTCTTACAGAAACTAGATGAAAACCATTAATGACCTGTCAGAAATGTAAATGTGATATATATATACGAGATCGCTGTCATAATATTGCAGTTGTCAAAAGATATACACCGCGTTTAAAGTCTTGTGAAATACGAGCCTCATAAAAGCTTCCCTCTGGCAGAGCTTTGCTCAAACTGGCATAAAACACTGAGACGCAAGAAAACTCTTAATTCCAAGACTGGGAAACCACTCTAAATTCAAGGACTGTGTGATCGGTTCTCGACTCTGTATTACTTTTTCAAAGTAAAAATAAATACCTACATATTTACATTATATCGCCATACAATCCATTATTTTAAACAAATTGACACAAGAACACTGTCACTACCAAAAGAAGGGCGGCGTTTGAGGACGGAGATTGGGAATCTGACGGGAGACTATTTTAAAGTCAAAAGCTCCTCCCTTGTTGACCACTGGAGGGGCTGGATTCACCACAGCGCTGCACAGCGAGTCCCTGCCTTTCCTTGGACCCCGGTCAAAGGAATGTTGTTTTTCACGAGAAAAACCACTAATTGTACCCAACAACGAAAAAAAGAAACTCAATAAAAAAAAAAGCCCCATTTTTTTTTCTTTCCCCCCCCAGAGCACCAGTTGACCAAATCCCAGCAAGTTTGTTGAACCTCGCGCCAAAAGCCTTTTATTGTTTTCATTTTATAAAAAAATTTTTTTACGAACAATTTGGTGTTTACCCCAAAGACGTTCTGTTACATCCTCAACATATTTTTGGCCGTTTTACACCCGGAGACGTCCACAAGGATTTAAATTCCTGCTCTTCCCAAAAAATGTATGCCTGTGGTACGAGGGGAGCACAAGATAAAGCGGAGATGGAGATAATGGAGATAAAAGGACTGGCCTGGAATTGTGTGTGTGAGATTACTCATCTGGTTTTGAGAAAACACGTCTTTCTTACACAAGGATTTAGAAACATAAGTATTAAAGAGAATAGTAAACTTTTGGTGCTGTCCACTCTGAAAGAAGACATTTTTATTTATTCATTTTTATTATATTTTAACTGTTTGTGTAAGACTGGGAGGTCATTTCTCTCAAAAGATTATTATTGGTTTGTTTATCATTTTGTCCATTTCATCCAGTAAAACTTCCTCAACCCATTGGAAGAAAACGTTGCTCAATTCCAAAAAAGTGTTGTTTTTTTTTAATATAAAAATTCCAACTCTTGTCTTACCATCTTCAGCAACCTGGATCTTGGATCCCTTGTCTTTCCAAAATATTCTGGCGGGAGGTGAGCTGACCACGTCACATATTATGTCAGCGTCGTCACCCTCGTTGAACTCTTGCGGGCTCGGGGCGTTCTCAAAGCTAATTTTTTCTGCAAAGAGTAAACAATCGTGAAGAAAGAAAGAGAGAGAAAAGATTTTCAGTTACAGGGAAGAACCCACCAGGCCCGAATTTGCAATAATGATGACGATAACAGATTTTTCTGTGACATAAGGTGCTTACAGTGCATAAAGAAAACATAATATGATTTAATTCAACAGTGGATAATTGGATGCCATCTGGTGAAGTGACCAAATGCAATGTGTGACCACATGTTGACAGACTCCTCATCCTACAATAAATACTTAAAGGATAAAGCAATGAGGTATTACAGCATGTTAATACAATACCGAACTTGGACACGCACACACATGCTTACGATGGAACATTTTGAAAAAGATTTGGATTGTGCACCGGGATTGTGTGGATTGTTTTAAAGATATTGCAAGAATTTGAACGTATGTAAAACCTTTGAAGATGTGAATATCTAAATGTGGTATTTCTTGCACATTTGAGGTTTCTGATTGGTTTATTAACTAAACAGCCCACAACCAAAATCAGTAGCCTTTCATCGTGATGAAAACCTTGTCTCTTTTTGGAGATTCGGCTCTTTATGAGTGACTCAGTAAGAGATTTATTCAACTATTCGACTCTTTGTTGGCTTGATTCAGTCGGCTTCTTTCGCAAGTCTCAAGACCGTTGCGACCTCAACTACTACCAAAAAAACAAAACAGCAACCGGTTTGTCTTTCTGCTCTGGCAAGACAGCAAAAGATGCTACAATTGAACAATTTATCTGTGAATTAAGGCCTTGTCCTTTAAATTCAGGCCTTGTGCTTTAAATCCAGGCCTTGTGCTTTAAATTCAGGCCTTGTGCTTTAAATTCAGGCCTTGCCCCTTAAATTCAGGCCTTGTACTTTCAATTCAGGCCTTGCTTAAATTAGGGCCTTGTCCTTTAAATTCAGGCCTTGTACTTTAAATCCTGGCCTTGTGCTTTAAATTCAGACCTCGTGCTTTAAATTCAGGCCTTGTGCTTTAAATTCAGGCTTTGTGCTTCAAAAATAACCTGCAAACGCGCAATGGCAGGTAACCATCGGGTTTCAACGCCCCAGCATTGTTGTGGGGAGACGAGCAGTTGGTGAGCTCGACTTACGGAAGATCTTCACTTGGACGGTGGCCTGGGCTTCCTTGTCCCCGCTCTTGGCCACACACTTGTAGATGCCGGCGCTGTCCACATTGGCGTGATAGATGGTGAGGGTGGACGTGGACTCGTCGGTGCGGCTGACGAAAATGTCCTGCTGGTTGGGGAGGATCTTCTCCCCGTTCGGGGCGTACCAATCAATGTCCTTAGCATCTCCTGCCACTGGAAAGAAACATGTGAGAAGAATTATTGAGGGTCGTGTCAAAGCTCCGGTCCAAAGCCGCTGGATCAATTATAACTAGAATGTTGGTTGGTAATTCAACAATTTGCGTGACGGTGACAGAAATGGGAAACGGAGGATAGTGTCTATACTAACACCACAGGATTTGGAGGTTGTTTTTTTTTACAAGGAAATAAATTGACCCACCTAGAATTGTAAGCAATTGATTATATGAGGAAAATCAGTCTTTAACCATCTACAGAAGCAAATTCTAGAGATGTACTCATGTACACGTACTGTAAAATGATCGCACCCCATTAGCAGAGTTATCCTTGATTTCAATATTCTTTTTCTTGTTCTTTTACATTTGCTATCACCTTGCACTCGGGAGTAAATGTCCATCTAGTTAATCTTTCTATCCACCTGCGCAGCGCGGAAATGATGTGTCCCCTTCAACGAGGGCCGCGGGATTACTCGATCTTCTTCCGAAACTAAAATTAAACGTCTCCATGATACAGCTTCCTCCCAGTTCTCCTGACACTTAGTTCAACTAAGTGACTTGAAACATCAAAAAAGGTAGTGTTGTTACAGTATATATATATATATATATATATATATATATATATATATGTGTGTGTGTGTGTGTTTTCTTGCTTTGCTTCCTTCTTTGTGATGAAATACTTCTTATTTTTTGTTTTTGAGAAAACATCACTTGAAATTGTTTGTATTGGAGGAATTCCTTTGAGCAAAATGAAACTTGGTTTTGGCGTCGGGCAAACTGTACCTTCGCAGAGGAAAAATTTGGATTCTCCCACACTGATCTCTCCTTGCTTTGGGGTGATTTCCACCTGGATGGAGACTGGAGAATAACAGACAAAATAAACAGACATTAGGACCGAAAGCTTTCTCGTCCACTTCCCACAAATGGATTTCAGGGATCGTTGCAACAACTGAACTCGAAAAGCAGCAATGCTGCCGATTTGGGAAACTTTTTTACCACTGTGCTGCAGCTTCTCACTATGCAAAATAAATGCAGTCCAATGGGGCAGATGATTAATCCTTACATCTAAAGAAACTGCAACAGAGTGGTAAGTTCCCCATTAGTAAATCCTTCAGCCCATGAAACCTGCGTAGAAAAATGGCGGCTGGGGCTCTTTGCAAAATGACGGCTTTGGATAGCACACCTGTCATTTTCCAAAGTGGCCGTTGTGCCCGCGAGAGGTACTGCACATTGATTTATCTTTTCCCTGCGTTTCCCTGAAGAAAGAGTCAAACTGAGAGGCAGCAAAGTGAAACGGAAGAGACAAATATCCCGTGAAAACGCCGCGGATGACGTCACGTCCGGCGCGCTGAAGATTACCCGCCGCCGGTCATGATCAGCAATGACGCGCCCGAGTAGGTCGAATTGGGGATGAATGTTTTATCTCGTTTAAACATTTGTCCTTTTTATTCATACTGGGAAAACAAATGTGCTATCTCTTTTGCCAAAGTTTGATGGTGCCGGTTTAACGTCCCCCAACCAAGAGAGGGCGCTCCCTTAAATGACTTCAGTTGAAGCTTCAGTGTGGGGTGTGTGGGGCAGACAGAGATAAGGGAGCGTCCTTATCGCTTCTCTTTCTCCCCCACATGGAAGCTTCAACTGAAGTAATTTAGGAAAGCATAATGCTGTAAATCAAAGGATACCCGTTTCCCGGAACCGAACCCAATGCACTTTATCTCTGTGAATCAGCCAGAGCCACTGACAAGATGAGATTGAGAATTGGTGTGGCGAGGAAGCACCTGAGATTTGTTCCCCTCTGCACTGAGTGAAGTATATGAAAAAGGAAACCGGCACCCTGCGAGCCCTAATAGGGAAGAAAAATATCCCGGGCTCAACCGGGAGGTAGTGCTTTACCTGCAATTTCTTGACTATAACGCAGAATTGTTTTTCTTTTCTTTTTTTTAAGCTCTCCTCGCTGCGGGGGTTCGTTGGCACGAGGGGGGAGGAAGGGTAAATCCCGTATAACATCCAAACCCTTCCAACTCCCCTCAACCCTGCAAGCCAAGCAGCCCACCCGACGCAACCCACCCACATTTTGGCAAGAAATAGTGAGCCGAGTACGCGTCTTCAAACTCGAATACCTACGAGAGCCGTTGAACAACAAAATCAAGATGTCGATCGTTCCCGCACGATTCGTTCTCCGAACGGAACGGTGGTGAACTGCAGAGCTCCGCACCTCGTTTCTGTGATCGATATTAGTACATCATACATAAACACGACGGCAGCACAGTTTTTGGGTCAAACGAAACGGCCGAACCGAGCAAAACGATATCAGATAAGCCCTTCAAAACAACGAGAGGATCTCCCCGGAGACAGGCGGAAAATGCCCGACGAAGATTGATTCGGTGAAAAATCCCGGCCATCGCCACATGAACGATTGGCTCCCTCTTCACAGAGCGACTCGCGGTTCTTCCCGGGAACAGGCGACCGCAGGTACGTGTTTGCCTTTTGTTGCCAGGAGGTAGATACAATGAAAACAACATATCTATTTCCTTTCCTCACCTAGCAGATCGCAGATACCGCGCCGCCATACCTCCTAAGACTCCAAAAATCAACTGATCATATCTACGACGCTGGAAAACAACACAGCGGAGTTCAGGCTGCGTGGGAAAGATAACCATTCCAAGAGCTATTTCCTTTGTATAAATATCTCAAAAGTTTACTTTTCAGAATGCTGCAGCTTTGGGGTCTGAGATCTTTTTCTTTTCCCGTGGAAATGCAAGTCCACTGTAATACCCTAGCTGAAAATATATCTGTTTACAGAAACATAAATTATGTATTTAATGAAAAATAACTGCAGCTCCAGCCATGTCCGTGCTCTGTTTCTGCTAAGTGGAGTCATTTAAAGGAAAAATTTATTATATATTATTTGCTTGTGCACAACCTTTGTTCAGGTGTGCTCACCCCCCCCCTGCCCCACCATTGGTACGTTCTGTTCCCTTCTGTTCCTTTTTCTCCAACAACAGACAGTGGCCCCGATATAAACTTCCCTAGTAGCTATAAAAGTATTTTTTTCGACATAGAAATGGCAACCCTGATTCATCATCATCCTCTCATCCACGACCTCCAGACTGTCCATTTCCAGGCCGACAACAGAGCTGTCCTTCCTCACCAGCTTCATCACCGGCAGCGATGCCGCCTCCCCAGCACACACCAGCGAAGAAGAGTGCACTGGCTGCTGGCAGAACATCTGCAGCTGCACACGGTGTCGGTTGTGGGTCCAGTCCAGACTTTTATTGACGTGCACTTGGAATGTGCGGGAGTTCCGCCACCTCCACCACCTCCACCACCTCCACCACCTCCCCCTGGAAGGAAACAGGGGTCGGGGGGGGGGCGCCTCCAGCTCCGCCGGAAGCTCCGACGGAAGCTCCTTGGATTCGTCGACGTTGAGATGCGGGCGGTCGTTGTCGCACCATCCGACCGAGCTCTCAACCGGTCCTCCGTACCCCTCCTCGCCGCCCTCCCGGGTGCAGCCCGCGGTGGAGCCGTCGTCACCGAACCCCCGGAGGCGGCGCGTTGCAGAGTTTGAGCGGAGGTCCGAGGTGTACGGGGCGAAGAGAAACGGTGCCGGAGGGGTTCCTCTGTGTGCACCTGCGTTGCCAATCACCGAGTCCCTGCACACGGACGTACCGCGGTCTGCCCGTGTGGCTGTCGACCGCGTCGGCGCCAGTTTGCGATACCAATGCTGACTTATGCGAAGTATCACGCTGTTATTCATAACATTTGGTCTGTGGCTCGCTGCAACAATATTTGGAGTGTTTCTCAAGTGAAGGATGAGCACAATAGGCAGAGTTCACAACTTTGCTCTGAGGTGCGAGGTCGTGCCAGGAAGAAAGATGTCAGCTGCACATCTAGTGGATTACACACACACACACACACACACACACACACACTACCACGTACCACAATTTAGTCAGAAAGTGTTTAGTCAGACAGAGCGAGCCTCGTAGCGTAGGCCTTCCTGTCTGACCACATATTGGAGGCATCTTATCAGATAATCTGATGAAGCCGTTCCGTCTTCCGTCCGGCAAGGAAATCTGAAAAAAGCAATTTACGTGCCCAAATAAATCAGAAGATTGGGCAAAAGAATTACCATGTCAATTGGGCTGTGCTTACGCCAACAGAAAATGTTGGCTGACCCCAGTTTTTCCAATTCAGATAAAGGTGTTTATATAAACATTTCAACAATGGATGTATAATGTATGGGTGATATGGGTGTATTCATGTCTGTAAATGCATTCGTAGTTGCCTAGCCTTATGTAATTTGCTGGAGCAGTTAGCAAGCCTCCAAGCACTGGCGTTAGATCAATGCTCTACAGGACAAATCAGAATGACGAATGAAGAGAGAGGACCTCTGCCCAGCAAACAACAACAGCCAACACCCGGGAAGCAGCCATGCGAGGCCGTATCTGCGCAAGACTTCGTCACCACGCAGGATACTGTGATCGGTGCGGTTTTTGAAAGTTGTTGTCCACCTCTTGTCTCTTATCCAACAACGTTTATAAAACACTGCCTTAGGTGAGCTGAGGGAACGCAGACATGAACCTGCCAACCCTACTGTAGCCTAGCTAAACAAGCTTGTCTGTTGGCTAACGTTGGTACCGCTGAGCTTGAGATCGAAAAGATAAATGCTTTCACTACTCGGGAGGACTTGATGGATAATTACAAAAGATTCAGTCCCAAAGTCCTTTCTATTTTTTTCTTTTTGAAATGTTTTTTAACCTGTGCTGTCAACCCAACGTCCTTTCTAGTAAAAGAAAGAAAAACAACAGCCTAGTTAGTGTAAATTCTTTTTTAATTGCCCAACTAAGCTGCATCCTTAATATACTCATGTAAGATGACAGCAGCATGTACCCGAGGCAGACTAGCCTGCCGGCATAATATAGTTAGCTACAATACCGGTGCTATGCTATCTTTATCCGCATCACTAACACTGATAATGACATTATGGTATGGTTTGCCATCACACATTACACATTTAACAAGTAAAACTGTTTTTAAAAAGAGTTCACTGTATACGCTGTTTGTCGTGGTACTATTATCATTTTTGAGCTGTATCAAATGTCTGACTTCGATATAGTGCGGGTACTTGTTGTCATCGTTGTTACATCGTCATTAGTGGTTTTGTTGTTGTTCATTCATTGTTCCTTTGGATTTTGTAGTTTGCTTGTTTTTTTGGTTGTTGTTAAATTTTTGTTTCCTTTTGCCTTGGATTTTCTTTATTACGTAATTGTTTTACATTATGATGTTTACTTGTGTGGACCCCAGGAAGAGTAGTTGCTACCTTGGTAGTGGCTAATGGGGATTCCAAATAACTAAATACATTTTTAAAAAATGGTAAAAAATAAATAAATAAATAAAAGGACGATTGAGCTCCATACTACACATGTTACCACTTGATCTGCTGTTACATTCATTGCATTTTTTCCACGGAGGCGGGAGGCCTTGTCATGTCAAAGCAGAACGCCCGAATTGCCATCATAATGTATTGGATTTAATTTCTCTGTTTCAATAGCGTCAGTGCCGCGTTCTTGAAGCTCAAGCTTTTGAGGCAAGTACTGCCTCTGGTATTAACCCCACTGAGCCCAATTTCCTGTGTATATACAGTATTGCACACAAGAAGGGAGAGTTATTTGTGACGGAACCATCCAGAGAGGCAATTAGACTATTCGGGACAACCACAACACGCTGCTACAGTAGTAGTGTAGTCCTGCAGAAAGAGTCGGAACCGCCATTATAGAGTCGCCCTTTTCCATAGCAACTGTTCCATCTGAGCTCAGAGGGACCGGTGAAGCCTCCTCGACTGTACAAGCACACAACCAGGGACGCTGATGTCACTGCATCACACAAGTCACAGAATTGTTTTTATATAGAATCCAATAAACAAAAGACGCTCAAGTCTTACAGGAGACAGAGAAACATCAATTAAAAGCATAGGTTCTCTATATTTCACCCCAGGCCTTTCCATCCCAGGCCTTTATAATCGACGACTATTGAGAAACTTACTGTACCGCCCCGCTGCACTGTGCTTAAATGCAGTCCAATGGGGCACATGTTTAAGCCTTAAAAGAACATGTTAAATCGCCCATTTGCATTGTAATCACACGTGACTTAGTGTGTGTTTTGAACATGTTTTGAGTAATTTCAAATAAATTCAATTTCATTTGATTTAGAAACTAATTTTCGAATTAGCTGCAGTATATCCAAAGTGGCTATAATAGGTTGCCAGTAGGAAGCGGCAAAACTTCCTGCTTTTAACATAAAACCCCCCAAAAAAAACAGATAAAATTCATGGATTGTGACCTTTTTCTATTTCTCGACATAACATATAAAGCCTGTTTTACAATATTGTGAGATTTAATTGTTTTTTGAGGCTTAAACCTTTCTCCGTTGGACTGCATTCAAGCAGAGTGAGAAGCTGCGGCACAGCGAGGTTGTTTCTCTGATTTAAGATGTTTCAATAAGAGCTGGGTTGAACACGCTGAACCTATCCTAACATCAACAATGCTGAGTCTGTTGGTAGTGGTAAGATGCGACATAACATATAGTTAAGTTATAATTCATATCCAACACGGTCATTAACTTTGACTAGATTTTATTTTCTTCCACAGCCAGCACATGTACACACAAGCACAAAAGCATAACCCTTCATGAAATCATTAAATTTTCAGAAAGCAATCAGAAAAATAAGTGTGTGTGTGTGTGTGTGTTGGCAAGCTTACAAGACACGCTAATAGCAATACTTTAATTTGGTGATAATCCATCCATACTTTAAAGCAATTAGACTTGGGAGCTCTGGTAACCATGAACATAACGCCTGTGTGAGTGGACGGCTTTCTCTCTGGAGAGGATTAGGGGCGAGACAGCTAAAGAAAATGTAATCTTAATAAGCCGAAAAATCTTGGAAATAAACGAAACCTCACTTTTTTCCCAGTTGAAATAAACTGCCCGGAATTGTGCATATGACATTATTCAGCAAGCTTTGTGAGAAGGTAATTCTCATTGTTTCTCAGGTGTTTATTTTAATTTAATTTTTTTAAGAGAACAGACTCTTGATGCTCTGCAGCTCTGAAATAAGACATTTGGAGGCATCTTTCTTTACTTGAAGAACACAACATATTGGCGTTGTTTGGGTTTGTACAAGACTGTACGGTAATGACAATGCAAGATTTGGTTCTTCTTGAGTCAATTAAAATGATCTCAGACCATTAGCAGATACTTTTAAGCATTTTCTTTTAGCAGATAATTTAGTTTAATCGTTTCCCCCCCATGAGGTGTTTTGTTCTCCCTTTTTGACAGATTTCTTTTCACACTTTTCTTGTCTTTATCGATGTGGCTTCGAAACGGCAACCATTCGGTTTATTTTTCCTAATTGTGTACCCAGATCAGTGTATCGGCTCAGCCTCTTATCAGCTCACTTTGAGATCTCAAAATCAAAGCGGAACTTGTTGGTGTCAATCAGAGCAGGCCCCTGGAAGTTTGAAGCAGCTTGCTTTGCTTCTGTGAGTCGAAGCCAAATTGGAAGCGAGCAGCCTGCGATGGCAGCCATGACTGGCTGGCTCAGCTACCGTGTGGCTCCAGCCGTCAGCTGTTGGTGCTTAACATGCAAGTCGCGTCTGACCGAGCGCACACTGGAATGGGACGCCAACAGCGCTCCGCAAGGGGCCCCCTCCACCAAACCGGAGAAGTCAAGAGATTTAAGGAGGGGGATGAAAGAACAGAAGATGATAACATACTTTAAGTAACAAACCCTCAATCTGGGAATTCAATGGATATGTATGTGCGTGTGTGCGTGCACGTTCTTACTTGGACACTGTCCAACAAGGCAAAGTTATGAGGCTTAAAAAGAAGTTCAAGCCAAGCAACATTTGAAGGCTCGAGTTACACAAACACCAAACCCCTCCTTTAACTACACTGACCACATTTAAGGGCTACATCCATGATATCCAGTTTGCGTATATCGACGAAAGATAAGTTCGATACCTTCTGCTGGGTGAATGTCCGGTCAGGACATTCAAGGCATCTGGTGTCGCCTGGCAGCTTTTCCAGGACAGAATTCCAGGTGAGGCACAGTTGATAGGTCTCCTCATCCTGGTTTTACTGTCCACTGGGCCCATTAGTCACCTGGCAGCCTGCTTCACACTGACCTCCCCAGAGGAAAGCTGGAGATCACACAACGTGGGCTAAAACGGGGCCAGACCTAGTTTGCAGGATCCTGTGCAAATTGGACTGCTTTCCTGTTGTCTGGGGGGGGTCTTGGTTTTTGCTCATGCCTTGTTTTAAATTCACTCGTTCAATATGACGTGGTGTCTTTCGGGTTTTCTCTATGGGGGATGAGTCGGCGGAATAAAAGCCCCAAACCTGTTGTTTCTTCCCCGCTGTGGATTCTCTTGCTCGGCCCTGTGAATCAATGGTCTAAGTCGCATTTAATGACGACGCAGCCTATTGGCTGGCCCGTTAAAACTCTCCTCCTCTCCTGCTTCTCGTCTCCTCCGGGGTATAGTGAATAAAAGGGAGCAGTAGTGGCAGGAAATTAGTTTTTGATCACAGCCAATATGGTGCAGGCCTACATTTTGAGGGCTTTGTGAAGCGCTTGTGACATAGTTGTGCCAGATCGTGTTCGACTTCTGCATTCTGTGCTTCACATGTATGGACAAATAGGAAAATCGCGATGAGTTCTGTGTGGCTCACAAAGTCCAGGAGTGACAGTGGACTCTTGGCAAGCCAGAGAAAACAAATTTTTTGGACTACTTTGAATTTAGATCTCAGGCCGCTAGCTGCGTGTAGTCTCCAGTAGCCCCTATGGTTTAAAGCCCCCCTGCTGTGAATTGCATTGTTAAAAGTTTAAGTCTGCGTGCATCTCGAGGCGTTTTCTATGTCCACTCCCTTGTCTGTGTTTGAGATTTAAACCTCCTCATCAAAACCAACATTTTAGCATTGGTTTTCTATTTTCTACAATCCATTCATAGTCAGCTAAATAAGGCACCACAAGATCAACTCAAACCTGTCTCCATCACTTATCATTAACCCGGAATTCTTCACGGGGTTGAGCGCATGGTTGTCGGGCCAGACTCGAGCAGACATTGATATGTTGGCTGCTAAGCTCCTTGACTTTGTGTCGTCCAGTCGTTCACTACCACAGCTCTGTCAGGATTAGGCCCGTTGCCACCCCGCCTAGCCCTCCACTCCACACATGCCGCCGCTGGGATTGGGGATTCCTACCCTGTTACAGGGAAACATCCAGAGAATACAGTGGAAACTACGCCGGGGCAATTGCAACTCTATCTGGAATCTGAGCCTGGGGAAAGCTACTCCTTCCATTTGCATTGTTCTGTATTTATCTCATTGCTTGATAATCCGGGAACGTTTTTGCAATATACCAGGTATACAATATAGCTTTAGGATCCACTGCCTATCGGTGGTAAAGCGGTGAAAGCGGAGCGTAAATCAAACCCGTTCTCCGCTGACTCTTCCGACATCTTTTCCCATCACAGTGACATTTTATAGACAGTTCTCACCATCAATCTGAGTGTGTTGGATTTGGATTTGTGGCAAATTAGGCTGAAAAGCTTGTTGTGTCAATCCGACATGCAGAATGAGGAAGATGAGGGATGAGATAAAGCTGGGGCGCTGCAGATGTAACGCTGATTGTGAATTGGCATATTGTACAAAGTACAAACTCTGATGGCTTCGTCCGTCAGGAAACCGTTCATTCACCGTATGAAGAGAATGACAGACAGCGAGGCAGTTGCGTTTGAATAATTTGAAACACGAATGTTCCTGTTTTGAGTGTTTTTTATTTATTCATTGTTTTAAATCATTTTTGTTCTCTCTCTCTCTCTCTCTCTCTCTCTCTCTCTCAACGCTACTAGGTCATGAGAAACATCTTTCGGGAAGGCGTCCCAATTTTTTTATTATCATCCAAGCACCAATCTCAAACAGTTTCTTCAGTTTCATCACTTTGACATGAGAGTCACGGTTGAGCTGCTTTTCTCCCAAAAATGCCACAGTTTCAGGTACACACATTTTAATCATATCAAGTTTGGTTTATAGCGCCTTGAAAAATTATTCAGAATTCTGAATCACACACTCGATTTCACAGTGTAGTCCGCCCAAAAAGAAAGAAAAGAATAAACTCTAAGCCTGTTGAGACTGAGGCATGATTAAGGGCTGTATCACTAAACTTGACTTAAACTATAAATAAATGAAAATAAAAACCTTAAATGTCAACAATTCATAAATGTCAGAACTATTCCTATTCCTATTTGCAGAATTGCTCAAGCTGTTCGGTCAGTTGGGGAGCGGACATCAGTTTTGAGGTCTTGCCACAGATGTTCGATGCGGTTAGAGGGTTTAGAGGGACGGGCCGACCGCGGCAGCGCGGCTGTAGTTTCATGTTTTTCCACTGAGGTATGATGGACTGCACTGAGCTCTGAGGTATTCAGTGCCTCTGAGATTGTCTTGAACCTTCCCCACATCTGTGCTTCACTATAATTATATCCTCGACTTAGTCTTGAATGCTCTTTTGTCTTCATTTTGGTTTCTTTGCGGGAAATCTTACTGTTG
>OMKR01050515.1:0-11145 GCA_900302355.1 Cyttopsis rosea
ACCCCCAGGGGCCCCCGCCACAGCAATTTTGCAATTCTGAGGGACGCAGATCACCAGCAAATTGATTTGTTTTGTGGTGCCACAAGCTTAAAAAGGTCAATCTAATCTTCATGTCGCACAGACATTGATATCCGCAGTGCTTTACAGTCAAGTGATTATTAAAATGTCAAGAAGGTTGCTTAACATGGAGGGTCACAATAAAGTGTACGGTAAACAAAAAAAAAAATCGGCTATCTCGGTCACAGCTGTTCCCCGGTGATGTTTTCATGCTGATCTGATTCTTGACTTCTCTTGTTCCGTCTGTCTCGTTCCAAACAAAGGGCTTTCAGAACCGCCTAATGTTTATTAATAGATAAATGAATTTGCTGTTGCTGATGATGTCGCCACAAGGACAAGATGATTTCATTGTTTTTGAGCCAGTGTGTGTGTGTGTGTGTGCTTGTGTGTGTGCGCGTGTGTGTGTGTGTATACGCTCCACTTCGCAGACATCCACGACGAGAACGGGCTGAAACCGGTCATGGTCTACATCCACGGAGGCTCCTACATGGAAGGGACCGGAAACATGATCGACGGCAGCATCCTGGCGAGTTACGGAAACGTCATCGTCATCACCATCAACTACCGCCTGGGAGTCCTGGGTGAGTCTGAGCCGAGCTTCATCCGACCCAAGCATCCGAAAATGAATCGTCGATTGACCGCTTGCGGGTGTGATTCGGCGAGAGTTTAAACGAGCGATGAATCGACTTTGATAATAGATCGATTGGATGGGCCGTTGATGTCATCGTCGTCACCCATCAACTACCGCCTGGGAGTCCAGGGTGAGTCTGAGCGGAGCTTCATCCGACCCACGCATCGATAAAAAAATTGGCCCGTTGGCCGATTGCGCGTGTGATTCGGCGAAAGTTTAAACAAGCGATTAATTTTGATAATCGATCGATTGGATGGACGGTTGACTTTGACCGCACCGGTGAACGGGGTGATTCGTTCAGTTTGGTTGGGTAAAAATGCTTGATGTCATCATGGAGATGCGAGCCAATGTCCGTGCGGCTTCCTGGGGGTGTGCTAGCGAGCGGGCAGAAATGTGAAAACCCCACTAAGCTCTTTTTGATTGCATTTTTAAAACCCTACCCTCAGAGGGTGCTAATAAAACTAATAGTCCGATCGCACATTGGCATTGATTGCCGACCCTGCGCATTTAATTAACACGAGCTTACTATGTATGTCGGCACACTTTTTTTCCAGCCTGGGAAACATCTTGAACTTTAACAGTAACGTTTAAAAAAAAACGTCATCAATTATACCCAGGTACATTTGTAATGCCCAGATCTTCAAAAACATGCTTTTTGTTCTTGCCTGTTTTATCTTTTTTTTTTAATAGTGTATAGTGTTGGAAAATTGGCATTTATATGCAATATTGAACTGGGCCACAGCAAGAGATAATCACACACCCAGGGACAGAAGATCCATCTGCTTCTATTTTAATGGCTTCGGTCATTCTGCCGCCTCTGTATTAGGAAAATAGAGGTCTGGAAACACAATGATTGCTGCTATGCAACACTGTAGGCTGCATCAGATAGATAGATAGATAGATAGATAGATAGATAGATAGATAGATAGATAGATAGATAGATAGATAGATAGATAGATAGATAGATAGATAGATAGATGGTGATTGCACGTGTGGTGATGGTGCAATGGTGGCCATTGTTGTGGTGGTGATTTTGACTGCCAGGGCTGTGATGACTCATACTGCATATACATTTTTTTCCCTGTTGCTTTAAACATTTCCTTCGGATTAGAGGTGAATGTTACTGAACGTAACACAAAAACCAAACCAGAGTTCACCTACAAAAATAAATGTCCTTCCAAATCCTCCGAAAATTGCTTTCACTGGCTACTAAGGCAACCATCCAACAACATCGGTAGCTCTCGTGGTCCTACCGATGTAGCACCACTGATCACATTCACAGTAAAACATTTCATGACTTCCAACGCTCTTGTGTACTCCATTATTCTTTCGACGCAACGGGGGTCAAGGGCAACAATAGCTGCTACTTAATGGGATTGAAAATAGTCCAGGCTTGATGCATCCATCCTCCATGTTGATAATGTCACTTGTGTATGTCATACATACCGTTTCTGAGTATGAAATGAAGCGAAACTGGCGAGATAGCCCACGGTACATTCTTATTCACACGCCAGTATCTTCGCTGCTCCACTCTGCTTATCATTTGTTATAAGGCCGAGTTGTCTGCACCAGTCACTATATTTAGTTGCCTGAGCGCCGGGGGGGTAAAGGTGTTCTAGAAAAAAGTGTGCACTGCGGAAAGGACTGAGAAAAAAAAACAGTACAAGCAAGTGTGAGAGAGAGAGAGCGATAAAAAGACGAATACAACAAGAACAAGCGGGAGATGGAGAGAACAGAATGAGATAGAGGGAGGAAAAGAGGGAGGAAGATCGTGTGTAATGGAGGGGGTTGTTGGAGTCCTTACATTTAAACGATGAGACGCCGCCTCGATGAAGACGTCTCGCACACGGGGAACAATGAGGCGCTTTCAACGCAGCGAAAGGGTGACGGGCATTATGGCGATATGAGTGTGTTACGGGAAGAGGAGAGTGGGACTGGGGTGCGACCAGTCATCCGACACTCATCACCCTTCACCGTGTTGAAGCCTCAGAGAGCCTCTGTTGGGTGTCCGACAGCAGGGGTGCAGTTGCTTCCAACTTTTGTCACCTTTGTTCAGAGGTGCTATCTGCAATTATCATTGGATGCTATCACCTTTCTTTGGACAAATGTATATGTATGCATATGCAGCTTTTTCCTACCACCCTAATAACTATCGTTAACATTGAACATTGAAACAAGATAGGACAGTATATCAGCGTCCTCTCTGCTCAGGACTGCACTGTGACTAAGGGCTATATACATAAATTTGACTTGACTTAATAGTATACACACCTCACCGACTCGCACTTACCACGATGATCTGCTACCCTCAGAGCAGAGAAAACCTGCTTAAGATGTCTGTTAAATGTATGTTCCCACAAAATCATTCTGTTTAGAGTGTCCAGTGACTCAGCAGCGGGTGTACAATAATCAATTTGCCACCAGGACTGTTACATAACCAGCCGCCGCAAGATGGAATGTACAACGGGTCGCCACGGGGCTCGTTGTCATGGCAGAGGCCAACCATGAGCCCATAAGAGGCGCATCACTTCCAACAGACTGCAACAGAATCAAGTGTGGTGGGTTGTCTTAGCGCCAAGACAGACCTCCGTTCCGGCAGAAGTAGGTGTGCCAGGCTCTCTCCGCAAGGACTTGCGGACTGGCTTCTACCACGCCACATTACCATCTGCCCATTCAGAAGGCGGTGGCATCGGGGCGTTGTGATTGTTTCACTGTGCTGGGATGTGTCTCCATCTCCATCACAACCCAAATTGCCCATAATACCTAAGGACTCAACAAAATATATATGATAAATAGGTGCTTCTCTTCTCTGTTTGCTTCT
The DNA here is from genome assembly GCA_900302355.1 of Cyttopsis rosea. Taxonomy (NCBI): domain Eukaryota; kingdom Metazoa; phylum Chordata; class Actinopteri; order Zeiformes; family Parazenidae; genus Cyttopsis; species Cyttopsis rosea. The sequence goes on from OMKR01050515.1 coordinate 3,510, forward strand.
TAAAGGCAGAAGGTGAAAATATATACAAACCAAGCTAACCTCAGTCAGTAGGGCTTTTGTGATAGTCGTTCAAACAATGCATAATGACAAGCATTCAGGCTGGGTCCCATGCTGTCATGCTTTCCAAAAGATCCTCACACCACAGTTTGTTTCAGAAGTCACAGCATCAAAGGTGTGCTTCCGCCATCATGGTTTCAGCATGACAAGATGAGATTGGTTCATTAATGATTCCCTTGATTGCCAACCTGTTTGTTTTTTGCGTAGGCAAAGGATTTACACATGCGCCTTCTGTTTGCACTGATGACTCACGCCTAATGAACCAGTGGCAATAGAACTCAGCATGATGGTCAGAGGCAAGTAGTTTGCCTTCTCCTAATGAAGATTTTCAACTAAAAGTCATTGCAAAGCATTTTCTGTATGTCTTCTCGGGTTTCTAATTATGTTGGCAAAGTAGCACTAATAATTTGTGACAACCACAGGTAACAATCACCTGTGGCTGTCACAAACTATTAGAGCTACTTCATAAACAGTTCAAAATGTTTACACGGTGTTGCAGTGAAGACCAACCAAGACCCCCCCCCACTCCCCAGAGAATTGTTTGGGGAGTGGGCACAACACAGATTGAAGTCCAATGCCAAAACACATCAAGACTGAGTCAAACCCGAGATCAAAGCATAATATGCTTTGGTCTCCTCCTCCTTGTCTTTGGCTTTGGACTCAATATTATTGAGTCTTCTGAAGACTCAAAACTTGAGTAAAGACCATCATTGTGAAATAATCTAAATGAAATACCATGGCTGGCATAGTGTGTGTACTTTATGGCCAAAGAGGAACAAATTTATTATTGTTGTATTTGTTTGATCTTGAAATAATATAGTCTGCACTCTCTGAGACAGAGTTAAGACAGTGAATTGACTCAAAGTCATTTCACGAATCAGTCTTCAAACATTCCAACTCTGTAGTTTTAAGCCCCTAGAGATACAAAGTACTTAAAGAAGAAGAAGAAGGGAGTGAAGTCAATGGCAGAAATAGAAGAGAGAGAGAGTGGGAGAGCGTAAACGTGATGAAAAGAAAAGAGAGACACATTACTGTAGATATATTTTTTCTAATCCCCATTGGGAAAGTCCGTCGAGGGAAGAATTGAGTAAAACCCACTGTAGCAGAAGAGAAACAAAGAAAGAAAGAGGGAAACAATGAAAGAGAAGAGGATAGTTCAAGAGTAAAAGCAATTTCCATTGAGAAATAGTACTGTAGAACTTCATTTATCCAAGCCCCGCAGGGATGAGGGTCGTTGCCACCGGTCGGTCAACACGGCCGTTCATACAGTAGGTGCCAGGTCAGGGAAAACCAAGTCAAAGAGCCAAATGGTGACGTGAACCTTCTTCTTCACCTTCTTTCTTTCTGTATTTGTTGGACACAAAATGGGTTCCACTTAGATTTTAGTGCTGCAAGTGTCTGTGGCTATGTTCACCTTGGGGTGAGGAGATCTATCTCAAGGGCTAAAGTCAATCTGCCGTTTATCCTTTCATCACAACAGTACCCCTTACAGCTCCTTGTCTAAAGTCTAAGCTAACATGGCATGCCCACTGTGCCAAAAACAACGAGCAGGGAGCTGTTTGTAGCTCTATGTCTGTGTGCAATATACCAGATGGACTTTCTTAGTACTTTTTAGTTACGCAATCCATGGGTTTAGTAAAAACGGTCTTAGCGAAACCAAGATTGTTCCATTCTGATCGATAAACAGCATTTTGCAAGCCCCTCTGTGATGGAGTATAATCATGTGTTGTTTTTGGAGAGATTTTCTTTTGTTTTAATGGGTCTTTGGCTGGTGTTAACTCTGCAGTTATTGTACCGTGAAATAAAACATCCACAGAAAGTTGTATTCCTTCTCAACACGTTAATGTCAGTGAAACTTATTTTGTAAAGAAACCTAATGGTATTGACAGATGGCCTTAATCCAGAGGAACAAACCAAACAATTGCTGTACAACAGATATTGAGATATAGCACGCTTGAAGTAGGTCCATACTAATAACTTATACTTTATATACCTATACCAATTTACCTATACCAATCTATCCTGTTCATAGTATTGCACTTTGTACATTCTGTATTTTTATATGTTTGGCTATTTTTGCTCAGTATTTTTTGTAAATGGAATCCTCATAGAGTGGCTTATCGCTTTGAGCCACCGAGTCTTGAGTGTGGTTGTTTCCACCGATCACCTGATTAAAGGAACCTCAGTAGTGACTTGGATGGAAAAAATCAGGACTCAAAACTGTGATGGCAGTACTGAAAGGCAGCATCTGAACCCGTCAGACCGCAGAATCCTGCTGGGTTCCAGCTTCTCTGAGATGATATTCAGTTTTTTCTTGACATGAGCGTTACTTTTAAGTCACAACCTTGTACATCTGCCAGCTGACGCTCTGCTCATCTAGATCACAAGATAAATGTGTTTAGCAAAGTATGTAGATCAATGTACACATTTTTACAAGGTATGAGTGGGACTGTGTTCAGACAACTATGTGAACATTAACAATATTGAGAGTTTTGGTTGAATATGTAAAGTTAGGCTTCAAACCCATAGTCCATTCCTCACTGTACTCCAGCCTGACACTGAGTTAAGCCTGTTGTTCTCTGCAAACATACAGTATGTCAAAATGATTACAAGTTAAAATGATTACTCTGGATCCCATGAATAAATCTGATCAAATGGGGTCTGTGGAATGATGCAGATCTCACTGAGGGTCCTTGATATGAAAAAGGTTGAGATTCTGCTCTATTGAAGTGAGGATCCCCAAAGCTGAGACTGTGGAGGCCATTGGAGTCCACTGTACTCATTGTCATGTTGATGGAAACAGCTTGAGATGATGTGTGCTTTGTGGCATGGTGTGTTGGAGTATGGTGTAGCCATCAGGTAGATATCTATGATACACTTTTATGCTGCAGGGTTGCTGCTACATGATTACATATTTCCATTAACGAGAAATTGTACAGGTATACCTAATAACGTGGACACTGAGTGTACTATACTATGCTTTGCTTTTGCATTGCGATGCTTTACTTTGTTTTACAGATGCTATATACTGTAGGTAAAGTGGTATGCTACTAATGTTACTACACATTAAGATACTATACTAAACTATACTATACTGTACTATACATTACTATACTATAGTATAAGATGAGATTATACCATAACGTAAGATACTATACAATAATATATGATCTCAATGTACTGTACTCTAAGCAATACTATAAGTTGCTGTACTGTACTCTTCTTATACTATAATATACTGTATTGTACTACAATGCACTACTGCTATAAGATACAACACTATGTGATACTACACTACACTAGCCAGACTCCTCCACTGTACTATACTATACTATACAATACTATACTATATGATACTATAGTATATTATACTATACTACAATTAAAATACAACTATGCTATAGTGTACTATATTATATTATAATATTGTATATTATATTATACAATATTATACTATACTATTCTATACTATGCTATCCTATTATATACTATACGATACTATTATATACTATACTATACTATGCTATACTATACTATACTATACTATACTACAGTATATTATGCTATACTATATACTATTCTATACGATACTATACATTGCTATACTATACTATACTGTACTATAGTATACTATTATATACTATACTATTCTATACTATACTATACCATGGGGTGTAGAGGACAGAAGGTGACAGCATTACCAGGGGCTCTTTTTCCAACTGGCTCTCCAGCCAAGTCAGAGCAGATCTGTGTCCTTCCTCCTTCTCCTGGCAGGCAAGTGACTGAGCGAATGAAGCGAACAATGGGAGGCTGAAAGAGATACCGACGACACCGGTAGCTGTCATGGGCGTGGATACCGAGCAGTGGACAGAGGTCGAGGAGAAGCCTTTTTGATGTGCAAAGAGAGCAAAGAGACGCAGCTGCAGTACGTCCAAACCCAGCTCCGCCTCGGGCCGCGCCGGGCGGCCTGTCACACCAAAGAATATAAATAAATAACAGACGCTTAAGCATGCAGCCACACGCGATGTGGGCATTGGGGAGGAGGGCTTTGAATGGTGTCAGCTGTTGACTCTGGCAAAAAAACAGTCATCGCCGTGACAAATGGTGTGCCATCTGAAAACGCTAAATGCTCGCTCTCTCGGCATCGACTGATAATTTCATGAAGCCCGATGTCATTAACAGGGGTGTCTCACATCCCATTCCACGTGAAGTTCAAACTGTTTTGCCCGCTTACATTCTAGGAAATGTTTTTTCAGGACAGTGTGTTTTCAAACGAAACCTCGCTCGCGATCAAGCTTGCTTATAAAAGTTACTGTTGTCAGTGGGCCTTTGGACGGCCTTCATTGTGATTTTAAATAAAAAGCTCAAATAATTGATATTCATATTGAAATTCTGCACTCTCTCCCCCCTCCATTTTTGTTAGCTGGTGCTTTTTAATATTGACTGACTGGCTCAGCATCTGTTGCAGCAGAAATGCAACAGATGCACTGGTGAGATTTGGGTGGCTCGAGAAATGCCCAGATGGTTTTTACCCCGGGAGGAGAGAGGACATCAGCGTCGGGATCAGGGTGCAGGCGGGGGCCAGAGTGGAGCTAATAGCAGCCGATTGGAAAAAATGCCGGGGTTATATTGCATTTAAAAAGGTTCTACTCTTTCATCTGTAGACCTACCTCTTCATTCCCGCGTAATGGGCCTTTTGCAATGCCCTTCGTCTTTGACTTGAGTGCTTCGGTATCCGACGGCCGGCGAACATAATTCAATTCTCAGCATTCACAATTTATTTCGAGGTAGCGGAATGTTTTTTGCTCAGGTCCCAAGTAAGGTCCATCTGGCCTGGTGGGTGATGTGGAGAATAATAACTGGAATACACGACAGAAATAGAACAATGTGACTTCAAAAACATACAATGTAGGAAAAAATATATTTTTCAGATTGTATTTAGGAAATATGAGGAAATATAACACGGCAAGACTCGCTAATTCACTTTTACAGAACAGCAGTCTTTTGATGCTCACCATTCTGAAAGAAGGAATTTCAATTTGTTAAAGTGCTAATCAGTGAAATTATATAATTTCTTTATCCCATATCTGAGTTTTAGCCGGTAAGAAACGGCCATTTAATGTATTTACGTGATGCATGTGCGTAAATCGCGACTGGTCTGCCGCCATTGACGTACACGTGCCTCTACTAAGCACGCTAGGACTCGGCGAAAAACCAACAAGCTAACGTAGCTTAGCTTTGTAATCGAATATTTACTGAAGCTTGACATACTCAGATATAGAGGGTTTTTTCTTTTCTTTCTTTTGGGCTCCGGTCAATTGAAATGTCTTAATTCCGGCGGACGGCGGACTTTGGCCCCAGATAGACGCCTTTACAAAAGCCCTCACCCTCCCGTCTCCCGACACGTTTTTCTTTTCCTTTAACTACATCAAAGACGCCACTTCCTATACCGCCGGCGAGGAGCAGCGTAAGCCGGCGTCTGAGGATATTACCGGAGCGCTCTTATCTGCGCGCTGTCATACCTGTGTCGGAAAATGGAAGCGGCGTGGAAATGAGGGGGAGATATTAGGACTGAATAGAGGGGCGGACGTGGCTTCTAACGGCCACGGCTGAGGGATTATGTGATCGGACAGGGAAGCGAGCATGCGGTTTAAAAAAAAAATTTTTTTTACATAATGGCACAAGTATGTAAAGGACATTTTATAAAAAAGGGAGACTTTTCGTAGTACATAGAAACGATCTGCCTACTGTGAATGACCCGGCCGTTTCGACTCAGAAAGGTTTCGCCCGTTTATGATTTAAATACTCTGTTTGAAAGGTGAGCAGAGGGCAGGTAATGGCCCGGCGCTAATTGCGGTGCGAGACTTTATCGGCCCGTTTCTAATTGAATGAGCGCCATTCTGATCAGGATCCTTTCCGGATGCCTGGCCCGGGCCTTGGAGCTAAACTAAACCACTAATGTGTTCCCGTTAGTGGTGTGGAAATTTCTCAATTCTAAGATGCATCGCGATGCGGACCTGGACGATTCTGCATCGATGCAGTGACAGAGCATAATGGGGAGTTTGGAAATATTAAAAAAATTAAAAACAGACCCTACCATTAATTTCTAATTAACTGATTTTATTGTGATTATAGCCTTTCTTTTATTGTTGATGTTCTGGCTTCGGCTGGACAATAAAGTTGTAAAGTTGCATCTTACTTCCGCAGGTATGCAGCAACGCCGCTCTCGCATTGAATTGTGGGATTGTAACTGCGAAGGACCGGTATTTTTTTCTCTAACTCGCCGTCGAACCACGTCGCATTATGTCAAAGCAAAGAACAAATCCTGTATTAACAGGGGCATATATCTATCTATCTATATACATATAAATGTTTTATATACGGCTTGTGAATTATTATTTGTCAGTTAGTTAGTTGTGCTGATGTGCCGTGCGATGCAGCCGGTGCACCGGAGAGCGAGCCGGAGAGGGAGAGCGAGTGAGGAGGGAGCCAGGGGAAAAAACAATAAACCGATTCAGATTGTACGTCCGTTGCCGACAGATTGTCCACTGGACATAACGTACTGACCCTGACCCATTACGTAGCGTATCTGTATCATCTAATGTGGGAACAGACTCCCACACTCCATAAAGGCGGCGAATGTGTGAATGAACCTGCTGCCTTTGTCGGATATTTTTTATCCAGCAATGTTATGGATTCCACAACACCACCTTTATGTCACAATAAGCAGGTATTGAGCATAATATTTACCAAACATAGACGTCCGGTCTCGCTGTAAACTCTGTTGCTGCAGATGCTCGTGCTCTCCGCTCTCATATTCCGGATCGGATTCGGGATCAAACATGTAAAGTTTTTTGTTTTTTTTGATTCAGTAAGGGACGCATTTTGGTCAGGGACCAAACAGTTAGGCACAACGGCTCGTAGGTAAATGTTTATTTTCCCAAAAATATAAATACAGTACGTGGGAACAAAACCGGACAAAAAAAATAACGACAGTTATTTTTATTTTATAAAAACAATAAAAATAACAAAATACAAAAATGATAATGAGCTGTTCTTGGGCCCCACAGAACTCGGGTCAACTAAACAACAGAACAAAACTCATTTTTCTTTCTTTTTTGTTTCAAAACACAAACATTGGTCACATACACTGTGTGACACGTCATCAGCACATTCCAAGCACGTCACAAACCGACACCCGCGGATGACCGATCATCAACCTTCTGAATATGTCATAAACAACTTCTGCAGATGAAACCACAGACCTCCAAACCAAAACCCATCCCTCCTTTCCACCTCTCCAGGGCCGCATGCTGGCCCCATCTCCTCGCATCTGCCCTGATGCTCACTCGTAAATCCTCCGCCACCTTCCTCACAACCCCCTTCACCCCCCAATCCCTCCCCTGCCCAATGAAGTCCTGCCTGGTCCCCCACAAGCACTTCTTGAAAAGGCTTGTGAGCAGGAAGCACTCCCTCCTACTCCCTCCTCCCCCAAATCCCCTCTCTACACCAGCCCAGGTCAGGGCAAAATTTGCCCGTATCATCCTCACCAGGACCCCCACCCTTGCCCATACCACCC
>OMKR01050518.1:0-10009 GCA_900302355.1 Cyttopsis rosea
CAGTAACAATTACAAAAAAAAAAAAAAAATGAAATGAAATGAAATAAATAAAAAATAATATAAAATGAAAAATGTACACACATGCGCACATACAAAAGGGAATGAATAATAATAAATAACCAATAATCAGTCCTTCCTTCTTGACAAAGTAGTTAAGTCAATAATAAAACAACAGAACATGCAATACGACACTGAACATGATTTGAAATGTAATGACATTTGTCCTGTAGTGTCTTTAATCTAACTATGTAATTAATCATAGGACCCCAAACAGAATCAAATTTTCTAGATGACCCCCTCAGGTGGTACTGAATTTTTCCAGGTTTAAGAACATCATGAGGTCTTTACACAATAGAGATGCTTTGGGGGCAAATGGTGACTTCCACTCCAACAATATTCTTCTCCATGCTAATAAGGATGCAAAGGCAATATTGTCCTTTGTTTTCCGCCTAATTATTGGATGATCTGGTAACACTCCAATAATAGCCATTTCTGCACACGGTGTCAGCACCGTGTTTAAAGCATCAGCAAGATGTTTGAAAATAGCTGTCCAGTAACCTTGTAGACGAGGACAAGACCAAAACATGTGTCATGTTTGCTGGTGACATGTGACATCTATTACAAGTATCTGTGACACTGGAATACATTTTGGAGAGTTTAGAGTTGGAAAAATAGATGCGATGGACAACCTTAAATTGTATCAGATTAAGCCTGGAACAAGACGTACTGTCATTCACTCAAATTAATGCACCATCCCAGACATTGTCATCTATAACTTTGCCAACTTCAGCTTCCCAATCTTTTTGGATTTTATCAGGAGAGGCCTTTGTGAGATGGGAGATTAAGGTGAAATTTTATAAAATTCTATTGGATAACCACCCCCGCTCGCATGTCTGCTCACTGCCTCATCAAGGCGGAAGTTCAGGCCTGAGCGGTTATTTCTGACAATCCTTTTTGTCTATTTTCATATTGGACTCGTATGCTATGATGTGTCCTCACATAACAGCCTTGAAGGCCTGTCATCAGGAGTGTCATTCTGGGAGAAATATTCTGTAATTCTGTTGGCTGTTTGCTGGTGGAATTGGTCATCATTAAGTAGTAATGGGTTGAATTTCCAGCTAAAAGGGGACTTCGTACTGCCAAGATCAAATTTTAGTTCAAGATCGGAAAAAAATATGTTGCGATATTAATTGTAGAATGTATCAGAAGCATCTATTAAGAAATAGCCGATTATCGTATATGATTTATGGAGTAATCCCTATCCGTGGGACGCTGTAGTCTACAGATATCTACAAGATTCATAGATCCAATTAAATTATTTTAAGCAAGGGTACAATTAGTAGGGCGGGTGGGGTGCCTATCAATAAAAGTGTCTAATATTGCATTGTAGTCGCCTCCTGCAATTAAATGAGTGGTTTATGAATCTGGAATAAGATTTCCATAAAAAATTCTGGGTGGTCAAAATTGGCTGCATGTAGATTTAAGAGAGTGATGCAACATGACAAAATGCGACCATTAGGGTCAGAAATGTTGGTGATATGTTCAAATGGGACATTTCGGTGGATTAATATGCTACGCCTCTGGCTTTAGAGGAGACTGATATTCAACTAAATAATAAAGATATCCATCTTAACCTCCATTGCTCTGTATGCTTGCTTCTTGAAAAAACATGTCCCTAGATGCAGTTGGTCCTCAATGCCTCTGATATTCCAGCTACTGTAAGTGGTGGAAGTGTTGGCAGCCATAACAAATAATAAAACTATTTAAACTTAGGTTATTGTGACATGTCAGCAATAATAATGGCATTGGCGCAAAATAGAAAGAGCAGAAAATAAACAAATAAAAGAAAAACACCTAGTCCCGTAACAAGCAGGTGTTACGGAGAAGCAGGTGTCCTGCTTGTATATTTTAAGTTGAGCCAAACCTGGTCCTTGGTGAAACCAGGAAAGTATGAAACTGCAGACTGGTCGCACACGTCTGGATAAAAAATGAAAAAATAATAAAGCAGCAGGATTGTTGAGCTCTACTGCGGAGCGGGGGCAGGTGCAACAAGTCGATTGATGAAGGTTGCGGCATCTGCGGGCTTACCAAATATTTGACGCTCTGTTGCATGAGTGAAAATGGACCGCGGAGGGGAAAAGAAGACCGAAACTGTAGACGAACGGATTTCAGAATTTTCTCCTTTTCTGGGAAGTGACGGATCTTGGCAATCGCGGATCGTGGACGTGCAGTCGGATGCGCTCTAATTTGCGGCCGATGGGGAGGTTATTTGCCCCAAGAAGTTTTGGTAAGAATTGTGTTACGAATTGCGTCAGTCTGCCATCCAAAATTTTCTCTGGTATGGCTGTGATTTTAATGTTTCAACGTCTTGATTGCCCTTCATTGTTTTATTGATTTCTATCATCTCCTCACACGGTTTCTTGAGGACGGTGATGAACCGATCAGCAATGTGTGTTGCATGGTCAGCCAGGGCGGGTTGGACTTACTGTAATTTTGAGTCCAGTGCATTAAATCTAGTGTTCATGTATTCCAATTTCATGATAGCTGCCAGGCCATTGGCGGTTCTGGGCTGGCGGCGCTAACTAGTGAGCTAGTGTTGCCACTAGCCATTTCAATTGGAATGCTAGCCGTCTTCGCCAACTAATAAAGTAGCATTGCCCTCTTTCTTGGAGGCTGGTTTCAGGTTTCCCCATGTTAACAGTTCCATCCCCAACAAATCGTTCATGTGGCTTGCGTCACGATGAACTTTGTGCTTCCTGGCATATGATTTAAGACGTTGGTATATGCAGTTTTTTTCCCCCCAACGTGTAATTCAGAAACCGAGAGATGTCAGACAAAGTGTTATTGTTTCACTGTGAGACACTAAGCATGCTTCAGGCAGGTTGTGTTTCCTGTGATCTAATTTTGTAGACTGTAGAAGACAATTGTATACAGCATATTTCCTTATGTAGACTATAACGTAGATCAGCAGGCATTATTTAAATGCTTGCTGTTCGTTAACTGTAAAAAGTGAAACTGATACAATTACATTACGGTCAAGTGAAAAGTTGTGAAAACATTTGCAAATCATTTCCTTTCCAGAACTTTGTTTGTCAACCGCTTCAAAAGGTATGTGCATTTTTAGGCTGATTAATAGCCAAACCTAAATTCTAAGCATAACATTCTGCAAACTAAAAATGTGACCAAAACCCATTGTTAGAATACTCGAGAAAAATATATTACAACTCTGATGGAGTTGTAATATCTCAAGCGATGAGGTGAAGATGTATTTTGTCATTTTGTCTATCATAGCCTACAAATAAGATGGCAATTATGAGTGTTAATTGTTCAGATTGCGGTAGTGTTTTATTGCTAATGTTAGCTAGCTGCTATGCATACAAGATAACATTAGCAAAGTATTGCTGAAAAGCTATTTGATTCTAGGCGTCCAGAGTCCACTGCAAACGGATAGACCACCACCGGTTACTGTCACCAACTTTTAACGTTACGGAGGTTAGAGGAAGAGGGCGGAGAGGCTGAGGTGGTGCAGCAGTCAGGGCCAGGTGATTGATGGATTATCGTAGTGTAACGTGAGTCATTGCCTGGGAAACCTCAGTTACGCTACGGAATGATTATATAAATACTATATAGGAACAGTATCATGCAGCGATATTGACATTTTTTAAACCCATGTTATTGTTGTAGACATGTTGGGGAAATGTTGGGACAGCCATTACCATATTTCCAACATAAGATCATGCATTTTGTAATCTTGTGTTTTTCCTGAGTTTTATTTTTTCAGAGACTTATTCAAGAGATGAGCCTGGAGGAGCACAGGGAGGTCACTACCAAACTCCTTGAAAGGCAGCCAGGGCTACATTTTGATGCCCTGATGATGCATCAGCGCAGGCATGGTGCCCCACCTTTTGCTGGAGTGCCAGGGGTACCATGGTGTACTTCTGGTAACAGGGAGCCTGGGGATGACAACCGGGAGTAGCGTTGCAGTCTACAGACACTTCATCTATTGGCAACACGGTTCTTTAGGCCAGGGAAACCGACTTGCCATCCCCAGCTGCTGTGTTTGGAGGATCAGGGACAAGTTCCCTGATCCCCAAGGACATTGCACTGGTTTCACACCTGGCCTCTGAGTTTCCTTCCAGGTCTCTGGCATGTTCATACAGTACTACAAGTACGCACACACCTGTGTATTCATCATCAGGGCATCAAACCTAATGCTAATTATTTGTTCTTTATTTTTTTCTTTGTTCTTTATTCATTTTTATTATACTGGTTCTTGTAAATATTTTGTATATTAATGTTTTTTCTACAATTTACATTTTTGGTTTATATATTCACAGTATATTTTTCTGCAATAACTAATGAATAAAAGATGATCATCAGATGCAAGTGCTGTATTTATTGCAATGATATACATATAAACATGTACTTATATAATACCTTGAATCTGCTATTTACTGTTGGAAGAAGCATTGTGAAATCCTATCTGGATCATTCTGGATCCTATCTGGATCAAAACTGGTCCCGTTGAAGACAGTGCTATTACACATTAAGTTAATATACTATTTCATAGTGTTTATACAGTTATACATGTGAAAATAATGCTATTTCACCAAGAGTATGAGTTACAGAGTAAGTTAATATGCTACAAAGGTAAACAAATATGTGTCACTTACCTAGACCTCTCGTGACTTGTGTCTGCAACAGCTCTGATAGGGCTGGTGCAGGTATGGGGGGCACCAAACCAAGCCCACCGGCGTCCCCCAGGTCGAAGGCTCCTCCTTCGAGGCATCCACTCCACTTCCAAGTCTCCCGTTGACAATCCTTTGCTTGCAACTCAAGAGATGAATCCGTAGGTTTTTTCCGTCCAGCAGAAAACAAGCAACTTCGGCGTCACTCTGAAAACATTTCTCTCTCATCAGCGATTTCCATTTGGGAAAGGCCACGCCCAAGTTTATCCTTGTATTATTAGTCGCCTGTCCCGTTGTCATCTGGGTTCTTCATGTTTTCGCTTTGTGGACGACGAGGATTCACACTCCATTGATTTTTCTTGTGCTAAATAATAATCATTTCTCAAAATTTGGGTCCAAAAACTTCTCACAACACAAAATGTTTAGCCAGCACCAGCAACCACGTCCTCTTCTTTGTTCTTCTGAGTCTTCCAACTGGCATTTGCGGGCAGGCAGCCACCAACCGAATTTAAAGACGTGAAAGTCCTTCTCTAGAGCCAGTTTGTCCGTTCTGGGCTACTGTGGGAACATGGCCGTGCAACATGGCGACATGCGTGGATGGGGCTCCAGTCCCCATGTACATATAAACGGCTCATTCTAGGGTAACGAAAACACGATTCTTATTTTCATGGGATTATACACAAATGAATACATACTTATGAATATTATATTCCATTTCTGCTCAATTCATTCCACAAAATGCCTCTAAATTCTACACACTGCACCTTTAAGAAGGTCATTAAATCAGAAATCTGAGATTAATCTCTTGATTGAACAGAAGATGGCACTGGTCTACCATTAATTATGTTGTAAAGGTAAACAAGGGTCTGGTGTTCCTGTTATCCTTGTTGCAAGAGCTTGATATATATATATATATATATATATATATATACGATATATGACATTTTGTTTTTGGGCTATTTGTATATATTTGACCATTTCATTTTTATTTTCATTTTTTTAATTTCACTTAATTGTTTTATTATTTATTATTATTTATTTATTTTTGGACTGTTAAATCTTTTTTTTTTACGCTGACGTTCTGCAGTGTAACGCACCAAACCTCATTCGTCCCTGATGAATAAAACTGATTCTGATGTACGTATGTTTTGTTATGGATTTTGCTCTCTTGTATGTACATGTTTTCTGATATAGATTAATTTAGGCTCCTACCTTTTTGTTTTGCAGAGCTTTATATGACCACATGTGATGTCCTAAGAGTGTTTATCACGAAATCACAAAGTAGGTACATTACAGTTGCAGGGAGATTAGGATGGAACATCTGTGTCAGGAAGACACCACATGTAGGGGTATATGCCATCCCAACTGGCTTATTATTACAGATGAGCAACTACTATAAAGTAGTCCTCCAGTATTAATGTAAGTAATTTCTTGGAGCATTTATACTCCGACTAAAGAACTGGGCATAAGCACCTTTTCCCACCACTGGGGACTTTCAGGTATGCATGTACCTAAACCAGATACTGTCTTGTTTACAAACTCATGACTCAGCATAACTACAATTGAATGAATGTGGCAAATGTAATAAAAATCCATCAAGTTTTACACATACCCCTTAGGTACCGCAAGGCTTGACTTCATCAGTCTTCAACAGAGCATTGTCAGTGAGGATGAGTGTGGTGAGAACTGATGGGCCTCCTCTGCGTCCCCTTTCGACCGGGTGTCCATCTGCACATCAGAGGTTACCGCTGTACAACGAGCCTCAGCTGCTGCTGTGTCACATCTTGTTTACACCAGGGGCCAAAGCCATGTTTGACCTACTTGCTGAAAAGCCTGGGAGGCGATGTCGACAAGCACAGTACAGATACAGACATGAAAGTTGGGGGAGGGTGGTGTGGCGACATCTACAGAGTTTAACTGTTATACATCAAACACATGAAGTACAATGAACCTGTGATCATCAAATTGCACTTGAGCATAACAATATGGCAACAATCTCTCGAAAGCGTGTTGGACCAAAAGCATGGAGGACAAGTAAACCATTTCATTAAGCTCTAGTACAGGGCTGGCCGATTTGTCTACATAATACCAATACTCCATTATGGGAGATATCGTCTGGGATTTTGGTTATCGTAATATTGCAATTTAGTCAAATTTTGTCTTTAAGGCTGCAATGTATGACTAGGTTTAAACTCTCCACAAAAATAGTAAAATGTGGTCGCTAGTCAACATATTATTATATATATTAATATTAAATAATCATATTCACTAAGCCAAAATACATAAATTTGATTTGTCTGCATATCCATATGCACAGAAATTGGCATGACATTTAGGATCAGCACCCTTCTCCACTTTCATACATCATGATACACATTCACATCATATCATTTCACTGTCAGGTACCAAGAACCTTGCTTGCCAATTAACTGTATTGGAGGGGGAGATTGACATTCATTTATTTTTCTTTGTTGATTACATTAAATAAGAACATATATCATATTAGTTCACAAACCAAAGTTTCAGGTTTTCCCCATCATTGTGAGGATTTCTGCACCTATGTGCATATTTGAGAATGTCTCTTGATCATTGTCCTTTTTGAAAATAAATGGTATTGTCATTAGCTCTTGGACTCCGGCTCCAACCCTTTGTTTGGTGGGAGGCTCCGCAATTCCTGGATTCTCTGCAGATCCATGTCGGTTTGTTTCGTTTGGACACGGACAGTCAGATCACCAATCAGATCATCCGTCAGCTGCAGGCGGGCGTGCCTTCACGATTTAAGGGAAAAGAAAATAAGTACTTAGCAACCAAAAAGTGATCTATCCTGCACCTACATTTTTCAGAATCAGAATCCATTTATTCGGCCAGGTGTATTTACATATTACGAGGAATTTGTTGTGGTAAGGATTGGGGCATTGCTGTACAGGCAATGCACAAAAAAAAGCATACAACTTTTAACAGTCTAAATAAAAAAGCCAAATATCCAAATAATATACAGAATATACAAAATGCAATTCTATGCACAGGTTAAATTAAGAGGCAATAGCTGGGGCTAAGTGGCACTATGACTGTGCATATAAAATATAAATATGGATGATATACTGTACAGGATGAATAAATGTATACAATAATACAGGTATGGATAACAATGAATAAATTACAATGTTATAACTAAATTAGTACAGCATCTACAATGTTATTACAGGATTATTACAATATAACAATATATTGCAGTTATTGCACAAGTTGTATTTTTGTTTGCAGTATTAGTTTTGAGGCTGTAAAAAGCGTGGAATAAAACACCAATATGTCAATTTACTGCTGTACCATTCAGCGAGTTTGAGCTCATATAGTTCCTGGCGTTCTCGTCGTCTTCTCTCCCTCATATTTTCCCCAGCAACTGTCTGTGTGGCGGCGATGAAGACTCCTGCAGGAAGCCTGATCAGAGCAGGACCGGCCTCATTAATAACTACAACAGTAAGAGTAGATAGTGATGTGATGGAAAGTAGAAGTAAACATTTCACAATTCTATTACCATTTCACTCACCACAAGAAACACTATTTTTGATAGCAGAAAGACATTCCACTGTAAATTGAAGTGGTAGATGTGCCGATACAACAACCAGCAATTTTAGAAATTGGCCCCTGGGTGATTAAACTCAATTGAAATTTATTTATTTATTTATTTATTTATTTATTTAATCATTTTTCAAAAGTTTGTCATTTTTCAGAAATAATTCTCAGTTAAATGATTCAGTAGCTGCACAATGAAGAACATTTCAGTAGGCTACATTTTCCGTAAGAGACAACACACGTGCGCCTGCGAGTGTGTCCCTGTAATCATAGCCACTCCCACTCCTGCAGGCAAAGAGGAGACACTTTGCTGTCAGAAAAGCTGCTGCGCAGCAGGCATGGGAATAAATGTCAATATGATAGAAATGTATATATTATAATTTACACGCTTCAATTGATCAAGATGCAGGACATTCCATCTGGTTGCAGGACAATTGGTCAAAATGCGGGACTGTCCCGCACAAATCAGGACGTTTGGTCACCCTAAGCACAAACGAACAAGACTACTTTCGAGCGATATGGACGATGATGGGATCGAAAGTTATATAACAGCTCATAAAATATAATGTTAAATATTATACCTTTTACAGCACAAATCAGCACAAACACAGCACAGCACAAATAACTGTATTCAAATTCTAATCACATGGGGTGCCAACTTCACGTGGAGGTTTGTACGTGTACTTAACTATGCTGTATTTAGATCAAACATCAGCGAGTCGGAATGACGGGAGTCGTGAAACTTTGACTTTTTTTTTTAGGGGTCGCCAGCCAAAAAGTTAGAGATGCTTTACACCACTGCATCTAACCAACTCACAATTTCCAGAGAACATCTGTGATTTCAGAGTGGGCATTTGGTTCCCAGGCCTTTCATATCTGTTCTCTCTGACCAGGTCCAACAAGTCCAACCTTCTCCTTCTCTGCCGTGTGCCAAATTACAGGGAAGAGGTTTAGTGGCGAGATTGGGAGCGCAATGCGCTTTCCAATTAGCTGTGCGCTTTCATTTCGCATTGCACCGCCGCACCTGGCTCAGCCAGGGCAACAGGGGCTGTTTGTGGCACATCAAACTCTCCAGGTGGCTGGCCGCTTGGGAAAACGGGGACTGGGAACCAACGGGAGCAAGGGCGGGCAGTGAAGAGGAAAGGAAAGGGAAAGCTGTGGGCTGAGCCAACGTGAGCTGAGCGATCACAGGGACGGGTCAAACAATCAGCCCCAACTCAACACACTCAAATAGTGCCACTGTTGGTACTAAACGCAAAGGAAGTGCGGGCTGAAATGAAATGAGAAAGACTTGGTTTAACTCAGTTTAACAATGTGTTTTTATTTTTACTTTTTTCGCCTCTATTTTATGGAGCCTGTGTAACATTGGCAAGACTATAGGTGATAATTTGCCTTTTGGCTAACCTAGTATAAGTAGTCAAAGTACAAGCCTGTGATGGAGTAAAAATACACAACCTTATGAAAAGTAGTTTACTGACATTGAACATTGTAACATAGAAATGTGTTAGTTTTTGTTAGTAGTTAGTTAACTTGCCTCAACGTGGTTGATGAAACAGTTAATAATTCACATTTCTAACATTGGATTCAAATTGTGACAGCTCTACAATACAGGAAAACACAGACTGGAAAGTGAGGAAACAAGGTGAGACAGTGCGAGTCCGGGTCACACCGTGAGATCCTGGGACCAGACACCCAATAGGACAGAATAACGGATGGGGTACAAACGGACAGGGGCAGCTGCTGCCTTG
>OMKR01050520.1:0-11186 GCA_900302355.1 Cyttopsis rosea
CACATTAAATGACTGGTAAAATCGGGTTATGGCATTCAGGTACGGAGAGAGAGGGGAGGTCAATGGGACCGAGTGCTAAATACTCCCATCGCAGAGAGAGAGACTAACACCCTAGAAGGGCTGACGGGGGTCTGTCTGTCCGCCTCTTGAGTCCAGTTGGGTTATTACAGCAGCTACCCCACTTCAATAATGGCCTAGGAGGTTGCTACTTCCCTGGGCTTGTATGAAAGCGTCTGATTCGAGATGATGAAAAGGCCATTGCAATTAGCAGGCCCCGGTCCGGCTGCCGAGGCTCGGAAACGGAGCGCCCAAGACAGTGGCAGCTGCCAATAACTTCAGCTTACAAAGAACAGACAATTAGGCCGAGGCCTGTTACCACCGCCGGTCCCAAACCTCCAGACCTTTGCTCCAATCCTATACCGCTCGGCGTCGGCAGGTCAATAGGCAATGATACTTTGCCGAGCATCAGCCCGGAGCGGAGGTTAATCAAATCCACAACCGCACACAACATCTTCAACTCAGCCTTGCTTATTATTCCCATCACAGGCCAACAGCAGCAGAGAGAGAGACGGAACGAAGGACTAAGAAGATCCGCTTTGTTTCTGGGTTTCCTCAGAAGAACTTGCTTTTGACTCTCGGTGAACTGTGATTTCCAAGATAGATCTCTAGAGATCTTTTTAAAATAGTATTTACATTTGTTCATCAGAATCAGACAGACGGATACGCCGCTGAACCTTTGAATATATCAAGGAAAATAAATCCTGCCTACAGAGGAAAACATACCATAATGTGCGTGTGCTATTATGATCCATGACGAGGCATGTTATAGACAGTGACTTGAGCTGCTCCAAACACTCTATCTGAGTCTATGCCAAATCAGTGTGATCAACTGAAGCTGTGTGTGTATGGGACCATGAAATTGGGCACAATCTGGAAAGAGGCTCACACTCACTTTCATGGTACATGCGGTGTGTTCCCAATGCAGAGTGTGAACATTACGCAGGTCGGTCATGCGTTCAGTTGTAACACCAAAAAAAAAAAAAAGGCTGGTCAGAGGTTACGTAGAGGTGGAGTGCTGATCCGTGCCTTACCTGTTAAAAGTGCTTCACAGGAGAACTATGGATTGCATACATTTGTATTTATCAATTAAATTGCAAAGAATTATATGCAAGTTATCAAAATTGAAGCCTTTAAATCTGTGGTCTCAAACTACTGGCCCAGGGGCCACAATTTACAGTAATGCGGCCCGCTTCAGGTTTGTAATATATTGTTCAATCTATTCTGCAAATTCATTTCAAAATCACAATCACAATGCTAAATTAATCAAAGTTTTCAGAATAAAATAGAATATAACAAATATTTTTTCATGATGTCTATTTTTAAGACATATTATTAGGCAATTAACTATATATATATATTTTTTATATATATATATATATATATATGGGACAGTTTATTTTTCCCTTGATGATAAACGTGGCCCCCCTGGACAAGACAACCTGGCCAGTGGCCCTCAGGTCATTTCTGTCAGAGACCCCTGCTTTAAATAATGTCGTTTTCAGAAATGCGAGTGGTAATCGTACCTAATGGATAAAGAACTACTTTCACTTTGACACTACAAACACACAAAGGAAGTGTTTCTTTCTTTGCACAAAACACGTGCGTCCAATTCGAACGCTCATTTTCCCGAAATCTTTCCTCTGCTGGGATACATAGTGAATAAAAATAGACCAACAGTCCAAACCAGTGACTTGTGATAGGCTGTTGTGGTGCCGCTAGACCTTGTTGCAGCCAGCGTGTAGCTTTTCTGAGCAAAGTAATCATTCATGTAATTAATGTGGAGGCTAAGTCAGATGTATCGGGGGAAACCAAGCTGTCCCACTGTGCCTTTTAATTAAATGTATTCTAGGGCACAAGTGTCATGGGTGCAATGCTGCTGTGTACCGTTTCATATATTAAACATAATTGTCTTAGAAATTGTTGTAATAAGGAGGGTTGTGAGTAATTTTTTGTGTCTCAAGAGGATGAGATGCTCATTTCATCACAACGGCTTTGCATATTGCAGTGGATCAGGAATTCATAGGCAAGTAGAGCTCTAAACAGACCCTCCAGCACCGTGTGAATTTGCAATCACAAGGTTATTTCTCTTTTTGTAACTTGGAGCCTGTGGTTCTTAATGTAATAACATAATAAGAACGTTAAAAAGAAGAGCACTCAAATATTTTAACCATTTTTTTCTGTGATATGCAGAATCCGTATTAGTATGGGAAGTGATTAGATATATATGTACTGTAACAATTTTTTTGGGGGATTTTCTATGACTTGCAATTTTTGCCAATTCCTGCAATTTTACTGCAAAAAAAACAAGTTTTGAGAAAAGCTGCCGCAAAATCAACAATCACAAAAAAATCTCTTTAGCTTTCTTTTGATAAAAGCAAATATTATGAGGTATACTTTAAGAGACATTGTGCTAATTGAACTAATTTGGGGTATCCCATAGGTGAATTTCTTTAAAGTAAAAGTAAAAATATTTATTAAGACCTGTAATCGGCGCAGCTACTGTATTTCAAAGCTAAAACGATTCTTTTCATGAAGCAAAAACAGACCACGCCGGCTCGTGTGCAACGACGCCAACAGCACCAGACACGGAATAGGACGAGGTTCCCCTCGCTGACAAATGATTGCTCCGCAGACCAAATTGGGAGGCAGTTTCCCTTTTTCGAGGGGGCAATTATGAGTCTTTTTAGACATCCCAGTGATATGTCCTCCGTGAACCAACACACCACTGGCACTTCCAAACAAAAGACATTTGTCACACCTACTGTAACGTTCCATCCAGCCGCTGCAGCGCTGAGTCCCGCCAGAACACCCAGGAGGGAAATCAACGATTCTGTCGTATTAATGTATACAGTTAGCGTTTCATCTGTCAGCTCAGCTCTGTTTTTGTCAACGTTTAAAAGGCATTTAAAGGCAGCAAACTAAGCAGAGCCGACAAGTTGGACAAGGGAATTTTGTCTGAGCATCTGGCCTCCTTAACACTTAGATAAACTATGATACCAGCTTTTTACACACTGGCTAAATTTTAATTAATGAATTGATTTATTATGTCAGTGAGAACATCACGTGGCTCCTCCAGATATCCCGCGAGATGAAGTCGAGAACGGACTGTCTCGCCCCAGTAACTATTTATGTTAATGGATCTTTAACATTTCCTTAGTCCTCTTTTTTCTCCTAAAAAAAAGCAAAAAAATGATCGTGCGTTCAGGCCTACTCAGATTCGATTAAACTACAAGAGTAAGATATTTTTTGTGATCATTGCAATGACACTCTCTCTAAGCGTAATTATTGTAAGTATTGCTCCACTATAACAATTTTTGCTATTTTGCTTTATGAGTGTAACGAGTCTCTTGTCGGTTTCTGGGCAGAGAAAAGAAAAACAGTCTTTGCTGGACGTTTATTGTAACACAAACATAACTGGTCTTTTCAGACAATCGGCAACTTCACACTTGTATGTGGGCACTTGCTGCGACGTCACCATGCTCTGGAATGGGACTCAGCCTCGCTGTCAGGAGAGAGATGCTAATTACCTCAATCTCCTGCAGGTGCGTCCCCTTTCGGTTGCCAGTGCTTGCTCTCTCCACCTGCAGATGCCGCCATAACCACTCCCCACTGCCACAAAGAGGTTTCACAAGTACATACCATGAGAGTATATCCGCGGCGAAGAGAAAACCAGGTGTGGGAAGACAGCTCGCAGGTCAACAACGTACTGAACTTCATTCTTAGTGGTGCTAGGCCCTTCCTCTCAGCTAGCACCCCTCGTGGGCCTCCTGCCGAAGAGGAGCTCAAAGGGCGAAAAACCCGTGGAGGCCTGAGAAACCTCCCGCACTTCAAATAACTGAGGGTCCAACCACTTGTCCCAATTACAGCTATCGTCGTGCACAAACTTACAAATTATGCTCTTCAGCGTCTTATTGAACCGCTGCACCAGACCGTCGGTCGGGGGGTGGTACACGCTGGTCTGAATTGAGCGGACGCCCAAGAGCTCGTAAAGTTCCTGAAGTGTACGTGACATAAAGGAAGTGCCCTGGTCCGTCAGGATTCTTGGAATCCCGACTCGGGAGATGACCTGAAACAGCGCCACACTTTTGGCCGTAATGCTGTGCAACGGTACCGCCTCGGTATACCGGGTTGCGTCTGCCCAAATGCCCGGCCAATAGAACCGGGCCATTAACCGCTGAAGTGTTTTCTCCTGCCCGAGGTGACCGACCATGGGGTTGCGGTGAGCCGCCTGGAAGAGCATTTCCCGGCGGCTTTTCGGAACCAACAACTGGGTTATTTTCTCTCCTGACTGAGTATCATGGCTCACTCGGTACAACTTGTCCCTAATCACCGAAAAATACGGGTGGGTGAGCGCAGCGTCTGGGCGTACTAATTCACCATCGATCTTAACTAGCTCAAAGGCCACGTGTAGAGTATCGTCCCGTGACTGCTCCAACGGAAAGCCGTCCGTGGAGGAGGCCAAGGGGACCTGGGAAGATCCCAGTTGGGACCGCCCCGCCCCTGGCCCCGCGGTCATAGTGGGGTCACAGCGAGCGCCCTCACCCGGCTTCCCTCATTATAGCATCAAACCCTGGCCAATCTGTACTCAAAATCAGGGAGTGCGACAGGCGGGAGTTAACCGCAGCCTTCACCTTATGCTTTTGCCCCTTATGCAAATCTCAAGCCGGACCATCGGATACGTGTGAACAACCCCATGCACACATCGAATCTCAATCTGTGACGCCTCCCCCAAAGCAAAGCCTGATGAGTACCCCCTTGTATCCTGACCGGTACGCGGTAGGCCACTTCTTGACCGGGGAAGGGGTCCGGCCGACCGGCGACCCGAACCACCTGCCCTACCTCCATCAAGGGGCAATCCCGCCGGATGTGGTCGGGCCGCCCGCAGCGCCAACACACCTGCCCAGACGCCTCTGGAAATGTCTGCGGCCCTGCGGTGGCGCTACCCTGAGGCCGAAAGGGAGGCAGAGAGGGGACAGAAGGGTCGGGTAGAAGAGCCGGGTGCCATACACACCAGGTTACCGTGGGACTTGAGGAAAGCATTTTTCAGTTGAAACCAGGCAAATGGCAACAGTGAAACTCCAATCTTACAGAAGTTTATTATCCCTTGCACGTGCCTGCCATTTGAGAGCTTATGAGCGGACGTTAGTGGAGAATTGGCAACTTTATGGAAATACAGTGTACTGCTTCTCCTTTCCCGCCCCCAACTTCATTTCCCAGATCCCTCCATCCAGCAACTTAATTGTGCCGATGTCCAATCCTAAATGAATTCACAATTTAGTCAGAACTCTATCATGCATTGCACATATTAGGGGACACACTCTGGAAAGGATTCTCTCCTCCCAAAAAAAAGAAAGATTAATAATTTATCCCAGATGAGAAAAAAAAGATATACATTTATTCCATCTTCTCCGCCTGCCATAAACTACCTGACAATTGTTCGTTAATGATTTCCAGTAAATTCCTTAAAATGGTCATTTGTCATTCTGTCACTTCATTTGTGACCTAAAATTCCTCACTAGAGGCATCATCAAATAAATTAATCACTACCCAGGATCCATTTCTCCCTTGTGCGTGCTATTATGCCCCGGCTCTCTTGTGTTTCTCTTCATTTACATATATTTAATGGCCCAGTTGTGGTTGGTTGTGCCATGCGACTTGCACAGCTCATGTCATATTCCCACCGCCACAGTCTGTTAAGACCCATGTCTTCCCCAATATCTGCAGCACAGGAAAATAAGAATTATATTTTGTCAAGTCTCACATCTTGTCGGGGTGTGAGACCGGACCCCTCACAGCACAACGTTAATGACACAACGTCCCCTTCTCTACCTTTTCATGCAATTACTGTACTAGCCCCTTCATACAGCGTGAAGTCATTTTAGCATCCCACATCGCTGTATTTCTTTTTTACAGGATTTTACACATTTAACGTATTTCACCTTCCTCTCACCTTGTCCTTTGGGACATGACTAAAGGAAGCATTTTCCTCACCATAAACTAGAATATAAACAATTTCACTGCTTCCCCTCAACTACAGGTCAGCAGCCTTGGTTTATGTGTTACAGTTCAGGTATAAGGTACAGTATACCCTGAAGGGCAGCTCTACTGTTGCACCCTTTTAAGGAACTAATGAAACCCAAAAGTTATTTATTGACTGAGGGACGTCAAAATAACACTGAAATAGGTGAGACGTATTGTTTTTCATAATATAAATATGAAGATTTAATACACCTATAAAATAAAGTCAGAGCATTACTCCCGCTGCACCACATGTCCCATTACTGCCATTATAGGTTGTATTTATTTAAATGCATAATGCAAACTGTGTTTTCTACATTGATTTTAGGGCAACTGTCTCCAACAAAGATTAAAAACTGTAGAACTATAGAAAACAACTACAGAACTAATTTGATATATATCCATTATGTGAATATAAGAACATTGCAGCTTTGTGTTTGGACTTTTTTGGGGCAAAAAGAGCAAATTGAGTGTTTCTTTCATGCGAGTGTAAATGTGTTTTTGGGGATTTGAGACACATTTTGCTTTAAACTAACATTCTTCGTACAAGTAAAATATCGGTGGGAACGGTAACGTAAATAACAGAATCAAACCGTTTCCTGATTTTTTCTGACAGATAAATACTGTAACACCCCAATTATGTTTGTTAGTCCGAGAACATGTCATGTTTGGACTTCCGTCCTCATTAGGGCTTCCCAACGCTGGAGGAGATGTGAATGTGCTCGCAGCACTAGGAGAGAAAACAACAGCTCTGTATTGTTAACAGATACTCTCTCACCCAGCCACCCTGTTAGAACCTCACAGCCAATTTCAAGTGAAATTAGCATAATTAAGAATTAACGTGCGTTAATTGTTGGACTTGCAAATCGCAGCCAAATGTGTCACATAGTGTAGCACGGCTGCTAAACGCTTTATCACCCGGCGCTGAGGGGAGTCTTATGAGCCAGTGCACTGAGAAAAGTGAGACTTTTTACACCAAACTCAGAGAAAGTGGGAAAGATAAATTCACACAAACACCACATATTTAGAGGTGGAAGTCGGTTAGTCCTGAATTAATAAAATTGTATCTTATCGTATCTTACCTCATCTTATCGCATCTTATCTTAAAGCCTACATCCCTTCAGGCGAGGGCTTTCACGATTACTGATTTTTACTAGTTGCCAAGATTTTCATAATAGTATTCAACTAGTCGTGTTTTACCTGTTATGTAAGAAAGACGCAGGGAGGAGTTCTAGGTAACAATGATTGGATTTTGTAAATTCAATTAATACATATTTTAATAAATTATTTTACTAATACAATAATTATTGTAAATCTGGTGACATTGACAAAAATTATGTTGTCCACGACTAGTTGACTGCTGCCAACAGCGCCGACTAGTGGTTATAGTCGTCGACTAGTCGGTGAAACCCCTACTCCCATGCATTCAGACTGAGCAGCATTAACTGGTAATGTGAGATGCTTTGGTGGAAAAAGAAGAACAGAATAAGTATTGAGTCAACGCTTGCCGTGGAAGGACCAGTTATAAATTAGTAAAGCACTGTTTGTTTAGCTGACTCTGTAGCCTTGTAGAAAGACAAATCGTCCCTGTTGGCGGCAGAATGAGCAAATAATCCCATAAATGTTCTATAAGGCAAAATAACAAAGTGCATTGTTGAGGGAATAATGAGTAATTTCTGGCCGGTGGCCCGTGGCTCTGTAGTGCAAGCGGCCTTCATGCTTCATCGTCTTCGGTGGCCCCCCGGATCGGTGTTCGACGCGGCTTCGTGATCCTGTGTTGGGAAGCGCTGTCCCTGCTTTAAATGTCCTTGAGAAACGCCATCGAATCCATACCTGCTGCTTCTCCGGTGACGTTCTGTAACCGACCCTGCGGCCGAGAGGTCACGAGGAATGAGACGCCTCGCCCCGCGGGGATTTGGAAGGGACCGCAAATGATCACCGGTGCCTTCGGGTCCTTTAAAAACCTGAACGTGTCTTAAATTCATGCAAGGATGAACGTGAAGAGTATTACCATATCTTCCATTTTGAAAAATCCACTATATCAAACATACAACGGTGCTTTCTTCTGAGGCACATGATGACGGCGGAAACACCGAAAAGAATGAAAAGGATTTCGTGCAAACACATGGATGGTCACATCACTGTGACCATGCATTTCTGCTTTTACTTTCGTGCATCTGAGGATTCCGTGCAGATGCCTGCATGGCGCATTTCACAGCAAATAAGGTCTTAAATTTCAATGTCAGTGTCATTACAAACATCTTTACAAGTGTTAATCGAACTTGACGCTTGCAGATACCCTCGATTATATGAGACCGCTGATAACCTCTTGAGGGACAGAATCCTTTGATAGTGTAACTGCATTTAGTCATTTATATATTTACATATGGATGGAAGCTCAGAGAAATAGGCCCACATATGTTTGAGCGCCGTTTAGTCGACGATTAGTCGATTCGTTGCCAACTATTAAATTAATCGCCATCTATTTTGATCATCGATATAATTGATAATCAATTAATCGTTTTGAGTTTTTCAAATCAAATTCACTGATTCCAGCTTCTTGAATGTGAATATTTTCTGGTTTCTTTCGTCCTGTGTGACAGTAAACTGAATATCTTTGGGTTGTGGACAAAACGACACGTTTGAGGACGTCGCCTCGGCGCTTTGGGAAACAACGGTCGACGTTTTTCAGAGTTTTCTGACGTTTTCTGGACAAAACCGATCGATCAATCGAGAAAATGATAGACGGATTAATCGATAATGAAAGTAATCGCGAGTTGCAGCTCTAGTGTTGTTGTGATTGTTTACAAACATCGATGCTCAAACCTTAACATTTAGGACTCGAACCTTAGAACCGCGTCCAAGACGGTCTGCCACAAAACAGGCCCCGCCGGCAAAGGTGCAACATACTGTAGCATTCAAATCAATTCCTGCAAAGGCTGAGAACGGAGGCTGCAGACTGTAAATATAGAACGCCGGGCTCTGTTTGACTTGTCCTTGACTCAACCCAGAGAGGCTGCACGAACGAGGTCAAGAAGTGGAAGATAGCGTTTTCTTTGTGACATAAACAGTGCCTGTCTTGTCCAGCGCCCGGGCCCCACATTCTTCCTCTTCATCCTCAACGCTACAAACCGCTCTACTTCTGCAAATCTGCTGCGCGGCCGCGGCATTCCCGTCCACGTAAAACCCCCCCGATGGCTGTTGCGTTTCAGGCTCACAGGAGCCGGTGAGTGTATTCGTGCCCTATTTACTAAATTGTGACATTAATAGTAAATAACGATCCGCTGAAGCCTCCGATCATTATGGGGATTGTTTGGCGAAATATAAATATCACAATGAGACCTACTGTGTGTCGTCAGTGATGTCAGAATCAATTGCAGAAGCAGGTTTTTCACTGCTGTGTTGCCTTATAGGGGTGACACATTCTGCCCTGGTATAGAATTTTAGGGACATGATAATAGTCAGACTTCCTACAAATTTCGTTACAATATGACAATATGTGCAGAAAATATTGGGGAAAGACTTAAAGGTACAATATGTGATCTCTGCCGCCAGGGGTCTCTCAATCAAAACAATAAGAAAAGACGGTGGTGTTTGATGACGTAGCAGTAGCATGGGATCATGGGAGTCGTTGTCGTCGTTGCAACGTGCCGATTTTCATCGGCGATGGTGCGGCGCATTCTGTACGGCAAAAACGGCAATAGATAATCGTGCTCCATCCAGTTAGTAGAGTAATAGTAGAGCAATACAGACAACAGTACAATACAGTGGCTAGCTAACGTTAGCTCATAGACGCCGCATTGACTGCTGCGGCCCGTTGCTGCGATACGTCAACATTGCCGCCATATTGCAGTGGGCGAGACCGGCCTGGAAACACGTACAAGTACACGGGGGAGCTGCGGTTTTTCTGGATAAAATGCACTACAATGTTTACATTTCTACAATGAGTCGTTTTTATATTCAAGGGTTTATGATCTACGTGGAGTAGAAAAATACTTTAAAATAAATACTCAAAAAACTTTTTTTCTACTCCACGTCGATGGACCTGTCCAATATGGCGATGACGGTTGACATGCCGTTACCGATATTTAAATTACATTAAAATTTGTGATTTCTCTGGATTTGAAATTTGATGGAAACATTTGGGATAATGTAAGTACACAACTCAACAAAATATGTAACATAGGTCTATTCGTTTTTAGAAATTTTAATGCGGAAAAGTAACATATTGTACCTTTAATGGGGAAGTATAAATCTGTAGCCCTTCCATTTCTTGTTTGGCTCCAGACTTAAAAAGTCCTTACTGGACTATTTCTCTCCTTTCTTTTTGTCGTTCATGATTGCAGCGAATCAAAGTGGTTAAATCAATATTCAGTCGCAGCTTTCCTCCAGATTCCCCTTTTTTTTCTACAGTATGAACAAAAATATACATTAGACATGTTCTTTGTTCAGTCGTTGTTCTTCCTGTGGGAATGTGGCGAGTCATCCCAGTGAAACGCTGCGTTTGGAGACAGAAAGAATCAGAGAAACTTGCAGGAGATGGAGAGCTGCTGCATTTTCAAATAATTATTCATTTTGGTTTTGAATTTCTGTTCTGTTCATTGGCTTGATCCACTTGGGTTTCTGCCAGAAGGACAACTTGCAGAGAAGCAACTTCAGCATCTTGTTATTTATAGACAGACAGACAGGCAGACAGACAGGCAGACAGGCAGACAGATAGATAGATAGATACAGTAGATAGATGGGCAGACGGATAGATAGATAGATAGATAGATAGATAGATAGATAGATAGATAGAGAGGTAGAGAGGTAGATGAACAGACAGATAGATAGATGGACAGACAGACAGATAGATAGATGGACAGACAGATAGATAGATAGATAGATAGCTAGATAGATAGATAGATGGACAGACGGATGGATAGATAGATAGATAGATAGATAGATAGATAGATAGATAGATCGATGGACAGACGGATGGATAGATAGATAGATAGATAGATAGATAGATAGATGGACAGACGGATGGATAGATAGATAGATGGATGGATGGATAGATAGATAGATAGATAGATGGATGGACAGATAGATGGACAGATGGATGGATA
>OMKR01050521.1:0-12942 GCA_900302355.1 Cyttopsis rosea
TTTTTTTTTTGGGGGGGGGGGGGGGTTAAGCCAGCGGCGTGGCTCGAGGCGATGAAAGGTTTGAACAGATCTTTTTAGTGATAACTGATGGAGACTTCACTCCATAAATAATACGTGCAGCTCGAAGTAAGAAGGAGATGAAATGGCCAAGGTGCTGCTTTTTGCCTATTCCAGTCATCTGCTCTCGGGCATAATGGCAACTCTCAAATGAGGCGTAATGACAGAAAACACAATAAAAGTACATGGGAGTCCATTACCTATAACCTAATCTGACAAACATATCAGTATAAATAAATGAAACAAGAAGGATGCCGAGCATCTTAAAAATCAGCAGTGGTCACTCCAGCACAAAGCAGCCAGTGATAATATGCTGTGATTGAAGCGGCTGTACCTCACCATATGGTATAAGCTTCAGATTTCTGGGCGATGAGATCATAGATGGCCAAGATAAGACCTCTACTAATTGAATGAACGCTTGAGAGAAAAGGAGGTGGTTGTCCGTTGGCTTCGTCTTTCAACGTTTTCACAATGGACGCTCATTTTCTTGAAAAGTGGGTTCAAGAAATTGCCAGGTATCGCTTCTAACTAATGTCATATCCAAAGACTCCTAAGATGCTTCACCGTTTCTTTGCTTTACTCTTTTAAAGAGTTGATTTTTGTGGGTAAAAGGGTAAAATACACTTTCTACTGTAGATCAAAGTTATCACATCTCGTTTCCATCATTTCTAACCAACAATAGAAATTCCTAGTACAAATGAAACTTATAAAAATCCATTATATACATATTTCTTTACGATTTTAAAACATGCATAGAGCACGTCGAGTCTGCACAGTTTGGCCTATAGACAATCATTTAGTGTGAAGAAAGTGGTGACTCCTGACCAGGTCTCATTTTCCTACTTTTCATATTCTCTGCTAGCCTGGGAACCAGACCAATCTGCGAGCTCATTTTCTCTGGCAGATCGGTCTGGCCACCCTCCCATTCAAACCGATTTCCACCAGACCATTTTATGGTCGGGCCAATCACAGTCGCCATTTTCTGTCGCTCAGTGCTACGTCCCACGTGTCGTTGCTCTGTTTGGTTGTAGCTCTATCCAATTGCATCCAGAGACATTTTGGTCTGCGCCCGTTGGTAACGCCCGTTGAAAATCTAAAAGGAACTGAGAGGTTCCAGACCAATACGCATTTACAAATTGGTCTGGCAATGCCAGGCTAATTCTCTGCATTGCTTTTTTGCGCCACAGCCTTGAATTGGCTCTTCCTTATTCCCAGGCCCTGCCATATAGCGTGTGCTGCTGCATCAGTATATGCTCCTGGCTCTGGTGTGACCATGACCATAAAATGTTTGCGTGTGAGAGATCACACCAGGATGCAGCGGCCACAAACCCGGGTTAGGCTTACACTCCCGCGGAGATGAGGGATCGCTCTCACGACGTCTCTGGAACCTGATGTACAAACATCATAATGCTCGTCCAAACCAAACAGAATTCTTCACTCCGATCAAAACATCCTCCTCAGAGTCGGCCCCTTGTGACTCAAGCGGATCGAGACGCGGAACACAAATAAAAGAGGTATTTACAGTATCTAATACGTGCGGTAATGGGAGGCGAACGGTAGAATTTTGGATTTCCCGTTCACACCCAGATGTTTCCTCTGGAACCAATTTGGCTTTGTGAGGTGTCAAGGCTCGGGGAGATGGACAGCACCGTGAGCCCTCGTGGCAGCTTCCTTTCACCAGCCCACGGTTAGCTAGATAAAACACAGCGCAGGTGATGACTTACAACAAGTCGCGAGAGGAAGATTGATGGCGGGGGCAAACAAGTTGTACAAGCGAATCAAAGGCAGCCCGCGCATTGTTCTTTTGGGGCTGGGAATGGTAAGCATTACCTCAATTAGATCACCTTCAAAGAGGGTCAATCAGAGAATGCCTTCAATTTCGTAGCTAGTCACTTCCACGGGCCACTGTAAGTAGTCACAAATGTGTGTAGGGATAAAAAAAAAAAAAAAAGATCTTTGAAGAAGTTAGACGGATGGAAACTGACACTCGGAATCAGTATCGGGGGTTCAGCTCTGTGACTTTCTTGTCTGCCAACATCACAGGTTTTGGGCACAATGGCGCATTGTGCGGCAGTCATTCAATCCCAAACTGCACGGTAAGGGTGGACATGAGCGATGGCATAAAGATGATGTCACCACAGCTGCTTGTGTGAGTGAGGAACAAACAAGTTCCAAAGAATGGGCAGATCTGAAATCAGATTAAAGGTGAAGATGAGAGTACGGCGGATTTCAAACACAGCAAAGAAAGTACTATCTATCTATCCATCTATCCATCTATCCATCTATCCATCCATCCATCCATCCATCCATCCATCCATCCATCCATCTAACTAAAAATATCAAATTGGGTTAAGTGTACGTAGATTGAGGACTGAAAACCGAAGTTACTTTACAAAACTATACAGCCTAATAAGCCTAAAAAGTGCCAAACGTAAGGACGCCAGACGTAGGTGTCTTGTTAACTGAGTGCTGTCACAGCACAAGCGCTAACAGACACAAACACAGAGGTATTTGCTTTAGACGGCCACCAAAATATTCCATAGTAATTGTTGCAGACATTTTAAAGCTGCACTTTACAGTAAACTGCTGGGCATGCATAAGCCAGACATTGCATCTCCACCGCCAGTCTCATATGCATGTGTCTGGCTTCAATTAAAACGCCATTACTGTCACCTCCAATCAACACTCCTCGCAGAGATCACCGCAACAATAATTAAGCTTACATTCTATCTGTGCCGTCCGTGCACTGCTGCGCTCTAAGTACGCTATTAAAAATCCCGCAGATGATATTATCTAATTTTCTGGTTTACCGTATTGATTCAGTGGAATATTTGGAAAATCACAGTTTATCATGAGAACATGGTATTTATGGCCCTTGCTGGTCAGGCACGTCATAAATCTCACATGGTGAGTTGACCACAAGCCACCGGAGCCAGGCCCCATTGCACGCCTGCTCTGCTGGAATATATACTGTACCTGGAGCCCTCTGCACATACTTCATGGTAATCAGAAGCACACTCATAAATTCTCCTTTCAAGACTCAAAGTAGACAACTTTGTTAACTGCTCGCTCTCCCGCCCCCTTCCATGTAATATGGGATTGGCTGAAACCTGTAAAAGGACGGACAAGAGCCCGGTATCTCTAGACCATGGAAGATGCGTCCACCGCCCCAGCTGCCTTTTCACTCCATGTAAATCATCTATAGTGAAAATGCAGGAGGACAGGGCCCGACGCATCCTTAGAGAAGACCCCCAGATAACGCAATCTACAACAAATAACAGCGCTCCTCTGTGTCCCCACTTCCCACAGCCCCAAGCGGAGGCAGGGACGGCCCTCTCTGGGTTAGGCCCTTGATTCCCCCCCCCCTCCTCCTCCTCCGATCCGGCAATGCTTTCATGTGGTCAGCAGTTTGAGAAAAGAAAGGTCACTGTTATCGTTTAAATAATCTCGGCCAATTAAAGGGAGAAACTGGGTACGCTCTTGTTCCCCCGACCCTTTCGGAAATGGCCTAATCCATCTTCTTGGGGGAAATGAGGGGATAGGAGGAACAATTATCTGCCGAGCATCATCTTCGTCGTCTTTTAAACAGAGCCCCTTCCCTTCCCTTCCCTTCCCTTCCCTGCCACTTCGGCCCCCGCTCGCGTCTGAACGTGCCTCGGGTTTAATTTCCTGGAATGCGACTGTTCTAGCAAGAAGCTGGAAATGGTGAAACCGTAGTAGAGTCGTGATTAAAGTGCTTCTGCTAATGATCCAGATCACAGCAGCTGGACGGGCCCACAGACTTGGTCGAACGCTGGAAAAAACCAAACCGTTTGATTTCTGAGAGAAACTATGATGGAATTTCTGTCACTTGTATGTAAATGTCGTTATTGTTCCATTTTAGGTTGGTTTGCTGTCTGTTGTTAGGTTTATTTTATTTTTATTGTTTGCTGTTCATTTTTCTACCGTCTCGTTAATCTGGAACTTTATTGTATGTTGCCAATTTTTCAGCTAGTTCACTTTCTTATTATTGCCTATTTTTTTTTAATGTGAGCTGCAATTTCCCTCCAGTGATAAATCAAGTATCTAATCGTCTACTGTATAGAGAAATATAGCAATTAATTGCACTAAAACATGAGCACTGTGACTGATATCTTTCTTGTTAAAAAGGTGCTGGATGCGGTTTGCCATTTGGCTTGTCTGAGATACGGTAGACTAGTCGTGACTGTCATAACGCCAGTGATTGTTCTAACAATATGAACGAATAAAGTCCATTTTGAGGTATTTTAAGTCCTTCAATGGCTGCTTTTGTCCATCCTCCCGGTGCTGCGTGCCTCCACTGTAAAAAATAACGAGCAAGTCAAAGACTCAGACTAAGACTCAGACTTGGAAAGGCCTTCCCGGAAAAGGACACCAACGTCAATAACGTTTCCCAGAAATATCGGCGATCAGAAGTGAAAATCGTCATCCGCAATTAAATCTTTGGCTTTGGTTGGAGATTTTTGCAATGATTCATTCCCTGGACCTGCTTGCTTTTGCTTTTGGCCCTGCTGCACTTTCATGGTTAGCCACCTGCAGACTGCAGAATGACCCACGCCGTCCCACACACCGCCCGCTCACATCTGCTGGCTGCGAAGGCGGTGATCTTACTAAATTAGGGAGCGAGACGGCCCATATAGACGGATCATTTGTTTACTCTTTCGTGTTGGTTTAGCCCATATGCATGCGCTGGTGTGACACATCAAAGCGGGATGAAAGGGACCGACCGCCAAACCAACGTGTGATTTAGGGATGGTGTCGGCGATGGAGAGCCCCATACTCTACGCGCAAAATAAATTCCCACGAATTGCGAACCGGCAGGGCGGGCCGACCGATGCCATGAACGATGCGCGGCTGATTCAACGGCGATGATGAAGACGCGTTCGGCGGAAAACGAGTCCGGCGTGCCGCGGTGTAAGCGCTGGGCCCGGTCACATCACAGACCCCAAATGACGCAGGAAGCCCGCTTCCCAGAATCCTAACCCTGCATTAACTGTGGACTTCCACACAACATCAAAGACATGTTGTCACCATATCTTTGGCCTGTGAACTGCAACATTCCTGCTCAAATTCACTGCAACATATCACGCAGTTCTATTTCTAATACAAATTGAAGGCAACATGTTTTTGGTCTTGGCGTTGCTGGATCCTTTATTATTTATTACAGTAGCATAAAATTAGTTGGACACATGGTGTTTTGTTTAGTTGGTTGTTCAGTGGGAAGATGACCATCAATCTGGTTGACCTTATAACTCTTGCAATTTGTGTCAAAAAATCACTACTCTCTTCTGACGTTACAAATCGATATTGATATTATTGTATAAATAGTTCAAATTGGGAAAAATTGTTAGTAGAATCAACGTAATTTGTCTGGGGAAAACATTGCCCAATATTGGGTTTCTGTGCAAGCCAAGAAAGCAATACCCGCAATATTTTGGACACATTTACAATATGTCCAATATTTATTTTACTTCTTCTATGGTTCTGGGTCACTGTCCCAAAATAGAACAGAGGCACAACATCGGCTCATTGACTAACCACATGAATACTTTAACCGGGACACCAGAGATTCTCCTGTTGAAGACGTTCGTTTAATGTCTTTCCAACTGTTTGTATGCACTTTTCCTTGTTCTTTAAGGTTGTATATTATATTTAAATGTGTCTTTTTTTGGTTTTAGTGTCGACAGTATAAAGCGCGTTGTAACTTCTCATTTTTATTCGCTCCTTTCTCAAGACCTCCTGGTCACCTTTAGCCACGTTCTCCATGTGCTGTGTGTATGGGACCTGCTGTTAAAACTGGCAACATACTGAATTCTTAAAGAAAATAGAAACCGATGAAAGCTATAGCATGTATTGAATTTCTATGAAACAAATCAATCAGATTTATACCATAATGTGACAATTAATATGACCGGACATGGACGTCGTAGGCGTCAATCAGGGTGCACTCTGGGAACAAAAGCGGCGAAAATAGCATCACCTCGCAGCCTCTACGATTACATCAAACAAGTCCAATACTTCCTCCCACTCCCCAGTTTAGTTAGTTGTCCATTGTCTCAGACAAAAGAACTTGACACTTTGAATCGGAGACTGTGATGGATTGCTTTTGAGGTCAAAAGCCCTTACAGGTATATTGATTTCATCCTTGCCTCGCAAAGTTTCTGTTGCTGAATAGATGGTCTCCGGCTTGTGAGAATACCAAAAACACCACATGCAGCAGAGACACGGAGGTATTGTGGGAAAGCAGGTTTCGGTAATTGGCTGCTTGCTTTAAGGTTGATAAGGAAGCTTTTGTGCTGGGTTTACATTACAGTGTATTACATACGTATTAGTGAATCATGTTTTCCATGTTAAGTCGAGATAAAAGTCAGACAACCTCGAAAGTCATTGTCTGGTATATGTCAAACTGAGACATTGTGGGCAAAATCAGTCGGAATATGTCCAGCACTATGGTATAAATGCGCTATGCAAATTCTGAAGTCAAATCATGGGATTATTTTTGGGGTTTACAATCAAAGATGAGCATAAATTGACATATTGATGAATACATTTCAGCAGTGTTTATGTTCTTGTACCTTTTATAACGACACTTGAGCTGAGCTGGCACTGAAATAGATTTGTGTGCCTCTCTTTTGTCTAAACAACATGAATATAACTAAGCCAGATGATGAGAAGAGTATTAAATTAATCAATGAAACAAGTGAGTCACTAGCATAACTAACTTGATCAATATATGGACATGGTTTGTATCATGAGGGATGTCATGAAAACGGAAGAAAAACATAGTTATTCCGGAATGTCTCCTCAAAACCGCATGCTACATGTCCACCCTGACATAAAATTGATTAACACCCTTTAAATCACGCCTTACAGTATGTCCCTATCCTGTACACAAGCCAACACATGATTGGTTTTACATAGATGGCCACACCAGATGGATTCAAATTGATCTTTCTTTTTTGCACAATTTTAGGTCTCTTTAGCCCTATACATTCATATTGTATGTGGTTCTCGTGGGGTCTGGGGACCCCCAGCGGTCCTTCAAGAGGTTCCAGGGGTCCCAGCAAAATGATTAATAGTTACATAATGAAGGATTTGATGATAGTTCCACTGTTATCTCCCTAACTGCAGTTTGGTTCCAGTTCCGGTATGGAATTTGGCACTGAATCATATCTAAGAATATAAATGTTATCAGATTTGGGTCCCAGAGACAAAATGCTTGGGTATCAAATTGAGAAATCACTGTTATAGATCACTTATCGTGTGAAAAGGGGAAAATAAATTAGGCCTATAATAATTGGAAATAACTCTAAGTCTATTTGTCTTAATTTTGCCTTGTAATAAAAATGGATCAGTCGCTCAGTTAATACACACTGTTAAGTCTTAGGGGTTTTTTTTCTTCCCAACAGGGCTCCTAGTGCCTGCAATGCACTGAGATCAGTTTCATTTTTTTTGTCAGTGCTGGATGGGGGCGGAGGAAGCGGAGCCATCAGAATCCTATAAAAAGAAAGTATCCCAGATCATAAAGTGCCAAGCTGAAGCTGCAGCAGCACCACCTCCGCTCCACCTCCAGAGACTGACTGAGACTGGAAACCACTCTTCACTTTTAACGCACAGATTCTCAATCTGACATCTGTTCATTTTTTTTTTCTCCAGAGAAGTGATTTTGTGTGGATGGCAGATCATTTATTTGTAAAATCTGACGCGCAGATCACTTGGATGGCAACTTTACGCACGGACGCACCAAGTGCGCGCACCATCCAGTGAAACTTTTTACGCGTAATTTGGCACCAGGGTCGCGTCGGAGCGCTTCTTTTTGGCCTTTTAATATCGTTATTTACCGTTATTTATAAGGATGCTCCTGCTTCCCCGGAGTAGCGTGTGTGTTCTGGTGCTTGTGGTGGCCTCGGCGAGGATGGGCACACCGCAGAAAGCGGAGACCCGCTCCAAGGCGAACTCCATCAAGTCTGGTGCGCAGGAGGAGGTACCCACTCCAGCCACGAACCACTCTGAGACAATCCACGGTGCCATCACCAAGAAATACAACGTGCTCACGCAGGTAAATTCATTCTCTCTCTACTTTTATTTATGTTCTTTTTTCTTTTTCTTTTTTCTTTTTTACCATTTGTAAATAGCCTAATATTTCAATCTATATCCCACCCCCTTTTCTTTTTTCTTTTTCTTTTTTACAAATTTAAGACATATTTTATTTATCATTGACACCCGCTTTTTTTTTATTTCATTTAAATTTTTTACAATTATAATGAAGAGTTTAATCTATCATCTTCCCCCTTTCTTTTTTCAACTTTATAAATTTTTTTATTCATATTTTAGTTTCCAAATTTAGTGCTTGACCTGCGATCTGATCAGCCAATCAGAAGGCGAAATTAAAATGCGAGAATAAACAAATATATTATAGATTATTGTGACGGTTTTATACCGCTATAATTAGGCCTACTATTTTTTTTAAATGTAAATATATAAATAGTTGTAACCTATATTTTAATGCTTGACTCAATGAGCCTATAATAATAATAATAATAATAATAATAATCATAATAATCATAATAATCATAATAATCATAACAATCATAACAATAATATCATATATATATATAATTAAAAGTAATACAATTTATTCTTCATTTTGAACCTCGCACTAAAACGAACGAGGTGACCAAGTCAGGTATATAAAAAAATCTTTTTTTTTAAAAACACCTTCTCATGTGCAAATGGTTATTGGAAATTGAAAGGATCAGACCTCTCATAAATCCTAATTGCCTCCTAGACCCTGACGCCACAGTTGTCCCCAGCCGTCCAGTAAAACCATTAATGCCAGCAAGAAAGAAAAGTGAGAAAAAGTTAACACTTGGGGTAATTTTCTGTCTGGTTCCTGGTGTCATTAAAGTGGTCCAGGCGCTTGCTGGGATTATGGGAGTCTCTCTGAGGGATATACTCTTACCAGCCACTTAATACCCACTCAGAAAGTGATCAATCCCTGCTGTTTCAACACCGCGTGGAATTAGTTTGGCAGCTAACCTTGCGTGAAAAAAAAATACAAACGTTAATGCGAAAATTGAGCGCTTTTATTTTGCCAACCATAGAAGTTGATTGTTTTTATTCAGTTGCCAAGGACATTAATTCATTGCAAGTCTTTATGAGGTGAATAAGACATTTAACTTGTTTTAGAGAATACAACGTTCCCCACATGTTAAATTGTTTTTTCAAAATGATCCCTTTCTTTCATTTCCCCACTTAATAAGATTAAAAATGTCAATAAAAAAAGACCTGCGAGAAAGAAATATAGGTACAAGCAAAATCTCCATAATACGCATAATTCGCCTGGAATCAATTTGAACCTGCGATTTATTAACCTGCATTCAGCCCCATAGCTGATTCTCTGAGTTGAACCTTTGAGCAGTAGATGGCACTACGACATCTTTCTTTCATTCATTCTTTCTTTCTTTTCTTTCTTTTCTTCTGCTTACAATAGTCTGTGTATCAAATCAAAGAAACATGAAACCATTTTTTATTATTTTCTTTTGATATCAGTGCCATATACAGTACAGCGCTGTAGATATACAGTATATAGTATATATATATATACTATATACTGTATATCTACAGCGCTGTCAGATCAGTAGCAGTATACTGTTGGATATCCGGGAGTTGTGCAGTGCACAGAGCAGATCTCTGATAGCCTCCTCAGACAGGGTGGATTATGGAAAAGCCTCTTTTCTTTTTTTTCTCTCCTGTGTGGGGCTTGGAAGAGATCCAGCGCCGAAGAAGCCCTGCCAGGCGCTGCTCAGTATAAACGTCTGCTTACAACCCCGCCATCGCAATAATCTGGAGTGGTTTTGGGAAAAGTGGCCTGAGGGGAGACAATATGTGTGTGCAAAGACCACCCTACTGTTATACGAGCGAAATGTCATGGTGCATTTAGTGGCGTGTCCAAATGAAGATGGCTAATAGCTCCTACAGCGCGGGGGCACTGGCGTGTGTCTGGACGCGGGCTGCCAGTAGGGTTTCCATCGCTGTAAAATAGCAGCCACAACACCACAGTGGCCAGAAATGTGGCCTGAGACCCGGCAGGCAAAGTCATCTGACCCGTATTTCATCATTCAGTGGTTGTTTATGAGCAGAATAAATCAAAGATATCAACTGTGGTCTTTTCACGAGACTTTAATTCGCAAAGTGTGGCACAGAGTGGCTCCAGAATAATGTTGGGGGGACGCTGAGCGTGCTGATGTTACGACATAGCAGTACCTTGGATG
Source organism: Cyttopsis rosea (assembly GCA_900302355.1). NCBI lineage: Eukaryota > Metazoa > Chordata > Actinopteri > Zeiformes > Parazenidae > Cyttopsis > Cyttopsis rosea. The sequence goes on from OMKR01050521.1 coordinate 10,350, forward strand.
CATTGAATCTGGGTGGAACAATATAGTAGCGAGAAAGTACTAAATAAGTACTCACATAAATATGAATATCCACCTGTGTGAAATAAGAATATCTCAGACTTACGAACGTACAGTATGGTTGTACTGTAAATGTCCAATGTCTTAGATGTGAGAATCTCTCAATTAGATTTGGTCTGGTTGGTCTAGTTCAGCTTCATATCATTTTCCTTCATATTTTTTTGGCCTCGTTGCTCAGCCAAACAGAAGAAAAACCCACATATATCAGCCAGCTGTTTGGGGGGCCCTAAGGTCTCCAACATTAAAGAATATTTGGCCGGTTCCCCTACAAGCTCCCATAAAATTGCCCCCACTAGCTTTTTTTACTTAGCAAATTAGAGGGGCAGGGGCCAGACAGCCATTGAAAAGCAGCCATTCCTGTTGGATGCAAGGATGCACAGCATTTTTGTGCCTGCTTGATTTTAAACGATGCCCAAAGTCATTGATAAAAGGAACCATATGACTGCCCAAAATGCTTTTATGATCTCATCAGTTGATCTCACTCCTCCTAAAAAAGAACCGTTTGGATGGGTTAAATTGAGATGACAAATTTCGCAAACCAGGGTCAGGTTTTGGCTTTTGCGATCCAGCCCAACAAACTTATTGAGCGCTTTCCCATCCACATCACGCCGATTAAACTCGAACCGAAGCGTTGTGACAAAGTGGGACTGTGAGACCCTGTCAGCCGGTGCATGTGGGTGGGCACCGCCTCATTGGAGTTCTACTCGCAGAAATGGATAGTATGGGGCAGTCACCACTCACCGCCGTAACCTCCCAAACCACAAGGGAAGCAGCAGCAGCAGCGCGGCGACGTCCATATCTGCTAAACATCAGCAGCTGGTCAGACGGCACTTTACAAACTGCTTCATTTAATTCAACACAGATATGACTTTAACAAGCAATCTGCGACGGCAGCGCTTATTAAAGCGGAGGCGACGCTCTCTCCTCCTCCGTCCCCTTCCACCTTCCAGCGCTGATCCCTAACGAGCCCGGAGGGAGGACGGCGGCAGGAAGAGGTGTGACTGCTTGTTAGCGCTGAGTAGGATGTGGCCCCCGTCTCAAGCTGGGGCTCTTTCTCCGAGTGGCACCTCGGCCCAGCGGGTCTCCGGGGCCTCGTGAGGGAACCACGTCAGGGCCCCCACCGAAGGCCTTCCGAGGAGAACCCGGCTTACCCCCGTTGACATTCAATGGAGCCGTTAATGACCGAAGAGACCCAGACTGTGGAGGAAAGAGGCGTCTGGGTCTCCTCAAGCTCCTCCTAGAGCAGCCCAAAGCTCCAGGACGGTGGAGCGGGGCTCTCTGGCAGACTCAATTCCCAGCGTGCGGAGACTGTGTCCCCTGCATGGCTTAAAGGAAAACCCTTTATGTGGCTGAGGAACATGACAAGTTAGTCGGTGAACTTAACTCGAGAGAGAGTTCTTGATTTAGGAGACTTTGGGGTCCAGACCTCAATGGGTAAACTCAAAACCACATGTGTTTTCAGTGATGAAAGAAGTTGGGTCACGTTCTTACATATCTGCGCGTCCCTATGTGTTGTCCATCCCTATGTTATCTGATACGGGAAGGCTGCCCGTGCTTTCAGAGGGTCCGTGAGGTTTGTTTATCCAGTGACATAGTTTATTTGTCTCCGTACGAGCCGCGGCCACTCGTTAACACCATTCACAGTTTTGGGTTACCCGCTTAATCCCAGAGGGTCTCCTTCAATCAATGCAATAACCTCCATGACTCTGCGGGTGGATTGAAGATGCATGTTTGTGCGAATCCTTTTCAGTGAATGCTGTGCACGCTCGCACGTGTGTGTATAAATATACATTACGCTTTGTATGTGTTTGTATGGGCTTGTGCTTCTGTTTGCAAAAATATATCTTGTGTTGTATTTGCGGGTTAGCAGATGTCTCCCAGGATTCTGCGTAGTACTGTGTGAATGAATTGATTCTTCTTTCTCTTGAAAACCCAAATCGCGCAAACCTACACGTACTTTTGCGATGAGCTGCGGCTCTATCATCCTGTGAGATAAGTAAGGGGGGAATGAATATACATGGGTTCAAAGCTGAGTGCATCCTGCAGTTAAATCCCCGTAGATTGTCGCTCCCGCACATCGCATTTGAGGTCTCCTCATCAAAGCGGCGGAGCTCTGCCAGCACGAGGGCAGCACAAGACAGCGCCGGAGGCTTCCCTCATGGCTACCCCCTCGTCCCCCCTCGTCTGTCTCGGCCTTTATCACCGCGCCGGCATACCGAGAGAGGCTGCACGGAGAGTGCGCTTCCGCTGCAGGATGCGCGCCAGAGGCCTTTCATGTCGGGAAGAGCGTCTGGGGAGGGAAAATAAGGGAGCGAGTGAAAAACAAAAAAAAAACCCCGAAGCCGCTCAAAGTGGACTGGAACTCACCGGGATGAATGAGACGCGTCCAAAAAACGAAAGAGCCCCATCCCCTTTAGAAGTTGTGAATGAGGCATTTCAAAACACGGCGAGATAAGGGGGAGATTATCCACCGGTTGTCTTGTATCGTTGGCTTTCAAAGCGGTTGCCTTGTGGGTTGGAGCAAAAAGGGTGAGAG
>OMKR01050522.1:0-13065 GCA_900302355.1 Cyttopsis rosea
CCCCCCCCCCCCCAGAATTTTGGCTTGCACGACGCCCCTGCTCTCAAACTTATTGCAAGGTTGTTCCATGTTGCTTACCACTGGGTTGAACAGCACCACCACCAACTGTAAATAGACCAATAGACAAAAGTAAGAGTAAGTTAAAACTACGTTAGACATACTAAAATTAATAACTGTGGTACATGCTGAAATAGAGCTTCATAAACTTACCGCCTATTTCCGTTCATGCAACACAACAGTACAAAAAGGAAGACAGTAATTAGACAAATTAGACAAATCTTGTTGCAGAAGTATAACATCATATGATTTATATTTCCTTTAATATGATGTGTATAAATGATAAATATGCAATATATACTGTCCCTCAAGTTTAACTGAGAAAAATAGGAGACCCAAAAGAGACAAACAAAGCATTACCTGCCAACCCTCCCGTTTTTTCCTGGGATTCTCCCGGGGAAAAAAGACTGCGCAGCGGATCAGAGCAATCTCCTCTCCGCTGCGCGTCCCTGTTCCCGGTTTCTCCAACCAAAACCAATAATAACAGTGTGTATTTATTGTGGATGTATTTATTTTCCTCCATTTCCTAATTGAACGAAACAGAAAAGCCCCCCTTATTTTCAGATCCCAATTTTGACAGGTATGCTGTAAGGGAGCTTTTCAAAACAAAGCCATAACTATACACAATGTCTAATTACTGCATCGAATTAAAATGGTGGTCAAACTTGCTCAACAATTTGTACAATAGTGTAAAATTTAAAATAATCCCACTTGAAATAATCTGCTAGAATCCCTTGCTCTACACTACGGTTTTCCCAGAAAAATGAATTATGTAAAAATGATACTATATTGTCAGACTGCATTTTGGAAACATCTTCTGTGCAGAGTAAGGGAAGGTTTAATTCTAAGAGCTTATAAATATGATTTATCCACAAAATGTTTGCAATGAGAAGCAGAAATGAAAGGTGTGAAGCGCAGTGAGCTAATACAAGGAAAGGAAAAGAAAAATAATGGTGGAGCAGCCATACATGCTAAAAGTAAGATCCCATAATGATTTGACTTGTTTGGGTGTTCCTAAATCTAGAATATCCTGTAATTAAATGGATTAATTGAGTTACATTCGTGCAATGTTTATCAACCAGAGATTGATAATCAAATGCTGAAATAAATAAAGTAATGGTGGATGTGGAATGGAAAACCAGCCAATAAAATAATTCATTTGTTTTTACTTTGGATGTGGAAAATCCAACCAGTGTTTGACTGATGAACTCTCCCCAAGGTAAAAACTACAGAACTAAATCTTGTACTGTCTTCTTAAATGAAGGTTCCATAGAAAACAACTGGAAACAGATTTTAGACACAAAGAACGCTTACTGTATTTAAGCATTTATATCAAAATTACAGTGTAGTCAAAAGCTATTTTTTCTGAAGTATTGATTGTTTTCATATTTGCAATTTACCAAAATTGGTTAGTCTCACAGGAATATTTTCAGTCATTTTCTGATGGGAGAACATGTTTATGTTCACAAATACTGGTTGGAGGATTCCTTTTTATCTCAGATGAACGTGTAGATTTCAAACTTAAGTAGTAACATAAGTATTCAAACAACAAGTCTTACTGGGCTCTGCCGCTGCTGGGGCCTGGCCAATAGTGACAATAGCCGTGGGCCCTGCCAAGAGACAACAGATTCCACTTTCATCCATTGCACATTGAAATAACATAGCGTGGGATAAACTAGCATATGGAGAAGACAAAAGGATATAAGCTATAGGTGGTCAATAGCTGCTAGCATTAACAATACAGTCATGTCAGTTTTCAGGGGCCAAGGAGAGGGGGCGTGTGGTAAAAGAGATATTAGAAAGCTCAGTGCTGTACCCGCTGCTTAACCCAGTGATGAGCATTTGCCAAAAAGCAGTAGATTATGGTGTGACAGATCGTGAAGTTCCTGTCTATTATCAGTTAAAATTCTAGTTTAATTTGGATAAGGTTAAGATAAGACAAAAATTATATTTTTTGTCTTTAATGAGTTAGGGTTCTATAATGTACTGTTTAATATAAACTACACTCCATTTACACAATACACTACAATATTGTATGTAACATTTCTATGTTATTATTTCTATTTCTTCTTCTATAGAACCACTGAGCTCAGGTCAAAATGCATCATGTATTTGAAATAATTCAAATTCCCATATTTCCTTCTGCACTGCTTGGGTAAAACAGTTTGAGTAGATATAACATGTATAAAGTGTAAATGCCCTCGAATATAATAGTTCCAGACACTATACCTGGACGGGGAGTAAATGCAGCAACTGTAAGAGAAAAAACAACATTTCACAGAGTGAAAAAAACACATATTAATTATCAAACAAGACAAAACACTTTCTAAAAAGACGTACATAGTTTTCCTCCAGAAACATCGGTACCGTCTGGTACGCCTCCGCCCACCGTTGCTCCTGGTGTGGCCACCGGAACGTGCACCCCGGCCCCTGTGACACCAGCTCCTCCAGGCAAACCTGAGGCCATGACAGGAAAAGGATATTATACTGTATCTAATATTACGATTATAATCCCTTCTATTCAAAAAAAAATCAACATCCAAATTTGAATAGATCTGGACTCCATTTGTCAACTCCATAACCCGATCACTGTTGGGTGTTTTGTGCCGTCAGTGTGGGGCGTGGGTGGGTGTGGGCGTGGAGGCTCATCTTGAGCATTTGGGGATTGTCTCCAGGATTTGTCCTTTGGGCTTGGAGCCTACTGCGGGTTCGAGGGAGCTGTGTTGCATTCCAAAAGCGGCCAGTCTAACCCCCCCAACACTTCACCCCATACCCCAGTCCTCCATTTATCTACTAAACTCACATAAATGCATTCTTTGAAAAAATAAATCAGATTATGCCTTTTTCTGATTCTTATTCAAGTTGTTGTTGCATTAACTAATAGCTGTACTCTGATGTTTAAAGGTTTGACAATGAACACTCAAATAGTTATATAATAACTATATGAATTATGATTTGTGGTATAAAACATAGAATAATGTATGAGTCACAGTAGAAGCGTAAAAAAAGCATAAGTATTATCTGAAAAGAATGAACAAGCAAGATTTTGCTTTTCTCCAATAAAGACAAGTTAGTGAATATTCTATTTAATTTAATTTTTTAAAGAAGTTTGAGGATTTGCCTCTGGAAAGTACGGTTGACCGGGCCATAAATAAAACATTGAGGGACCAGTTTGGCGTTTATGCTTCGCCCTTTACCTTCAAATCTGCCATTTTCCCATATAAAGTACCATATTTAGCAGCTTTGGCAGCAGCAGAGTATCCTTCAGCTCCTACTCCGCCTGCTCCCCCTAGACCTCCTACTCCCAGGCCGGCTCCCACACCTCCTGGAAATGCTCCTGGTGGATCATGATGCAGTACACGAGTGACTGAGTGAGTGAATAATTATGATAACAAAACAGAAATTAAAGTAAGTGCCACCATTTAGAGAAAATCTATAAATCATATACAACTATATGTACAGTACTCCATAAATGTGTCATGTAACGTGCCATTGCGTGCCAAAACAATACATCATATGTTACGACTAAATGTTTCATCATAAACGTTGCACATAATGTGTGTGTGGGTGTGGGTGTGGGTGTGAAAGACTCTCACCATACTTGGGGGGTTTGACTCCAGCACCATAACCTGCACATTGAATGGTCAGAAAGAAGAAACGAGAAAATGAAAAATGTGATATACTGTATAACATGGAGTTATACTTTATATAGCGTATAGTAAAAGTGTTCTTCATTTGCTTGTTCATTTACAATCTTCCTGATTTACCTCCATATCCAGTACCAGGTACTAGACCAGCACCAGGTACGACCCCTGGTACAAACCCTGGTACGGCCCCTGGTACGACCCCTGGTACGGCCCCTGGAACACCTCCAGCTCCAAGGCCTGCCCCTGGAACTCCTTCAATAGGGTGACAGAGAAATATTTCACAAAACCCTCACCCACACCGTGAATTAAGTTGATTGCGTACTGATATGCAGTTACCTAGTAAGCAAAATGCACACAGCTGTTTTTATTGGATATCTTTGCCATGTCACATACATATGTGGCAAAAATAAATGACAGTTGAATCTGAAAAGTATTGCACTTACCATATTTAGGAGGTTTGCCCCCAGCCGCCAAAGCTGTAACACAACCCGAAACATCAAAACAGGTTAATCAGTGGTAAGGTAAATTATAAGTTGTAATGATAAATAAGGTATTGATTTCATAGGTTTCCGGTGTCCATAGCTACGCTGTGATGCTTACATCCATATCCAGGTAAAGACCCTCCCTGACCTCCACCCACACCACCACCAGGAACTCCACCTCCATAAGCTTGACCTGTTATATGAAAAGTAAAATATATATATACATTTTGTAATCTTAAAAATAATAACAAACAAACACTGCCCTTGAATAATTCATTTTCTCTGTACCATATTTAATTGCTTTAGCAGCAGCAGAATAGCCTCCGGCTCCAACTCCTCCTGCTACACTTCCAGCTCCCCCTGCGGTTCCTCCATAACCTCCTGGTCCTAGTCCTGTTCCGACTCCTGGTGCATGGAAAGGTGCAGCATTTATTCAATACAGTTCACTGTAGCCGTTTCATAGCCTGGGGAATAATTTGTAAAGTCAGCAAGATTCCACATAAAGACTATGTGGGATCCATTTCAGTTGACTCACCTCCTGGCCATTGGTATCCCCCACCCTGCACACCACCAGCCACCCCCCCTGGGACTCCATATCCACCAACAGGCACCCCACTGCCAGCACCAAGACCTGCAAACATGCGTAGTAGACCATCAAAATACTGAAATAAATAATGAGAAACTGAGCAGCATGAAGATGTCAAAGTTTTCTGTTTTGTATTCCCATTACCGTATTTTGCAGGTTTGGCACCATTATAGTATCCTCCGGTTCCATGACCAGGTAGTACTGCCCCTAGTCCTCCTAGACCTCCTGGGCCACCTGCCATGCCCCCCAGTCCAAGCCCAGCTCCTCCAGCTCCTTGGGTGTAAGGCAGACAATTTTCTTTTTCAGTACACGCAACTGTTGGTTTGTGCCATGTGAACAGTAAATACTTCAATCAAGTTTTGATTGTGTGGCTTTGAACCGTGGATGCTAGAACCAAATGCCAGAAGACAAAGTCAAAATAAGGCAATAAGGATAAATATGCATTATTATCACAGAAATAACATAATGACAGAAATAATCAGTTGCTCAGAATTACCATACCATATTTGGCAGCTTTGGCTGCTGGGGAGTATCCTCCAGTGCCAAATCCTGGTACACCACCCGGCACGGCACCCGGCAGTCCACCTGGTACTCCCCCTACTCCTGGTACTAGCCCTGCTCCTGGTAATCCCCCTGCTCCTGGTACTAGCCCTGCTCCTGGTACTCCCCCTGCTCCTGGTACTAGACCTGCTCCTGGAACTCCTACACAGATGTTAAGGCGTTATTAACAGAGCAACAATATGGTAAAACTAACCATATGGCCTATGGCCAACGAACTAAATGCTGCATGATGGCAAGTAGCATAGTGGTTGTTTATTATGGTGAACAGAAATTTTATTCAGTCTATATGTTAATATGTTTAGCCTTGTTACCATATTTAGCAGCCTTAGCAGCAGCAGAGTAGCCAACTCCTCCAGGCACAGGAGCAGGTACTCCTCCCCCTGCTCTTCCCAGTCCTCCCAGTACACTCAGTCCTCCCAGTCCTCCTGCTCCTTGAATAACTCCAGTGCCTCCAGCTCCTGTGGTTGTACATAGATATAAATGTATTAGCTTGACCAAGCCCGGCAAGTATGTAAAAATGTAACACATTAAGGTATTGCATATACAGTACCATATTTTGCAGCTTTACTGGCTGGTGAGTATCCCCCTGCCCCTGGTATTGCCCCCGGAACCCCTCCCGGGTACCCTCCTGGTATCCCTGATACCTGACCTCCGACTCCTGGTACGCCACCTGCCCCTGCAAGCCCTGTCCAACAGAGTCAGATCAACGTAGAATAACGATAAAGAACATGTTTCATCAGGAGCAGATCTGAAATCTCACTCTGCTCTGGAAATCGGACACTAATCAGAAGAAAAATGAAAACGTATGGCAGAATGTTGTGGATAGAGCATAGATTTACAGGCACTTCCAGGCACTTATGTGAATTGTTCAATTTCAAGGGATTTTATTAAAAGTAATTAAGATTGAAATATAAAAACACGTATCAGCCTGAAGGCCTATTTACCTTTAAATTTCCTTCTAAGTAAAGACAACTGAACTGATATATGAAAGGGTTTGACAGCTAGATTTCGTAGAAAAAAAAGTTTTTTTCATTCTTTCCAGCTATTTATTTTTTGACTGATTTGTAAAAATGCTCCTTAAGTCCTTACCGTATTTAGCTGCCTTTGCACCAGCTCCATAACCTGCTGTAAAATTCAAACCGTTAAGTTATTGAATCATACGATACCTTTTATTTTTGTTAACATCAGGTCAAGTCAAATGGAATAATGACGATGAAATGGAGAGGAGATTTCCTAATAGCACAATAACACTGTACCTCCTGGCACCTGCCCAGGTTGGTATCCTCCTGCTCCAGGTACGCCACCCGGCACACCACCACCACCACCTAAGCCACCCACACCACCATAACCTCCTACACCACCATAACCACCCAAACCAGGCACAGCTCCACCTGTATGTGAGAGAGAGACTTTTCTGACATTTTCCAATGCATACTAATTCCACAATAAACTGTCAATAATAACAACAATAAACAAGTCATTTTTTAACTTGTTAAATATTGTGAAACTGATGAAGAAAGCGGTACCATATTTGGCAGCTTTAGCCTGCGCTGGTGAGATCCCTCCTGGCCCCACTCCTGTGGAAAGACATGAGACAGAGCTGTTATTTTGCCCTTCTGTTCCACCGTAATTTACAGCACATTTATAAAATACACACCTGTACCAATGGGATATCCAGGTCTGGATCCGGGACCACCTTTTCCACCTGGAAGTCCCGCACCACCTGTTCCATATCCCCCATAACCTGAAACATTGTGTTAATAATCATTAATCCATGTCACGGTGTACAGTGCTTATTCCAAATCAATACAATGGATGTGAAAAGCTATCGCTACCAAAGGGAAGCTTGCCACCACCAGGTTTTGCACCATAGCCACCACCTGTGGAGGAAAAAAATAAATCAGGATGGAGAGATTTAAATGATACAAATGCAAACATTATTCTTCAAATACATTCTGTCGTAAAAGGACAAAAGGAGCATGGTATATTAAACAATGGTTATCTGATCCATTGTCAATATTTGCAACCACAATATAATTATTTCAAATAACATCAATTTGACTGGATTGCTCAATTTCTCAAAGCTAACATTGAGGCCAGATTGTTTAAAAGGCTGAAACCACATAATTGTATACTATTACATCCAGCAGTAAATGTTAACACAATAAAGGGGTTAATGTGTCCCAGTAATGACCATGGTTTGAGGTAGGAAATGGCTGTGGGGCGTAACCAAAGAAGTGCCCACTGACCAGACCAAAGGGGGAATAAGAGTGTCTCTACACCACAGGAAAAGAGCTGTAACACCAAGAGTGGTTAACAGATGCAAGACCCTAGGGCGCTCCAGGTGGCAAAATTCTAAATGAGCTTGTATACCTGGCACTTTGGGTGATTTGAGAGGATATCCATGGAACACTCCTGGTTGCATCGGTCCTCCATAGCCACGGACTCCTACATTTCAAGTTTAAGGAAAAAAAACCATGAATTCACATCTCAAATTGGGTTATTTTAATGAAGGTAGTTTTTATTACAATGGAAAAATAATATTGCTACCAGTGCCAGTTCCTCCCTGCCCTCCACCCGGCACTATGAAAGAGAAATCACAAACAGAGGGAAACAAAATATGAAGATCACTGAAATGAATGCAGAAATAAGTAACGAAAAGTAAAGCGGTATGATTATCTACTCACATGATTTAGGATTGAGCCCATTCCCAATGGGCACTCCAGGCAGAATGCCGCGGCCACCAAACCCTGGAAGCATAAGCACCGACAACATTAGGCCAAATACGGAACCATCTCAAAAAAAAAAACAAGATTAAAGTACAAGTACTGATAAGAAATTGTTTGCAAAATGATGTTGGAATGAAAAGTAAGACTTGTATTGAGCGGTGATGACACAAAGGATGAGACACACCTTGCCCTGGCACCAGACCGCCTTGGTAAAGTCCAGGCAGTCCCACACCTGCAACAAAGAACAGGATTGAGGAATGTTCTAATTTCATGTGACAGTAAATTAATCTACGTATGTATGAAACAATCTGTTTTACTGCTCTGTATAGGAAACTATTTGCTTTAATTTGTCCCCTTAATCATAATGTCAAATGTTTTCACAGCACCTCCCTAGAACAGTGAAGTTGGGTTTTTCTGGATGTTTGCCTCCATACAGACCTGGCAATTTGGCAGCTTTTTTAGCAGCGGCGGCACCGGCACCCCCACCTGGAAGGCCGGTCTGAGGAATGACAGGGGCTGGAAAGAGATTAAGAGTCGTATATAAACCAGAGGTTCCCAAATTGCTTTTATGCCAAATGTATTGGCTCGACAATCAAACTATATTTATCAACTAAAAAAATAGGGAAAGAAAAAGGTATTATGTTTTCACTCCGTTTGTATTCTGTGTGTAATCTTGCCAAGATATTATTCTCTATATTGTATTATGTGATATTAACCACACACACACACAATAAGACACTGTCAGAAAAAAAATCAGCAGCAGCAGGATGGCCAGCCCTGTGTTGTATGTTTCTTGCCTCCAGCAGGCACGGCAGCTCCAGTTCCTGCTCCCCCGGGCCCTGCTCCAGCTCCCAGCACAGTGCCTCCAGTTCCAGCTCCTATGGAAAGAACGCAGCAGATACAGACTGAAGATGGCATTTAAGGTAGCGATCAGATAGTGTCTGATTGTACCCATTATACTTGTATATCAGAATGTGGGTTGCCAAACAAGAAAATGAGTTATTTTATGTCAAGAATTAAACCCACCCTCATTAGTGGCGGCGTGAGGGTGAGTATATACAAAAATAGGATTAAAAATGTCAAAGAAAATAATTAAACTCTAAAAAATTATTTCGTTGCAGACCCCTTGCAATTCCTTCACAGACCACTAGACGGTGTGGACCCCCAGCTTGGGAACCCCTGTAGTAGAACCCCACACAGATTTGTTTAGTTATGGTTTTATCCTTAAGTAATGAAAAGTAGCTGTAAAGGCATTGTACAGTATAGACAGTGCCTTGACAGGATTTGACCAGTTTTGGGAGCACCAGACAACCCATAGAGACCAGAGGAGAGGATTTTTGACCTTCCAGTCAGACATGACCCCAGTGCTCAGAAGCAAAGGCTTTACTACAGCCAGGAGAGAGAGCGCCAGTATGCATGGCATTTGATATATGCCTCATCAAATGCTTTGTTTCATTGGCAATCCAGCATGCAAGAAACAAACTGTCAGTTTCATTCTTAGAAGAAGTTGGCAAGTGGATTAAACACACTGGTTTATTTGTTTAACCTTTTCTTTCCATCTTATATCTACAACTTTGTGAACAGACGTTGCGCACTATCCGTAAATATGCGTCCTGGAAGATTTGGTGGAGGAAAGTTTGGCACGAGAATGAAGAGAAATGTTGCGTTTTATCTGTGCTTTTTCAACAGAAATGAGTTGTTCTGAACATCTTGTAAAGAGCACTGATAGAGGTCAGGATTGCTCAAGAGGTTCTAATTTTGGCTCTGAAACCAACTCTTACGTGTAGGCTTTTTTCCACATTGCAATGCTTGCCATGATGAGCTTATTTCGCCTTTATGCAAAATCAACCTTCTGATTTGAAGAAAATCATGTGCACACACGGCATGCCGATTTTTTTGTTTTGAAAATCAAACTATCCATGTCCTTGCATGATGCATGACAAAAAAAGCTCCAATTATTTGCCAACTGGTGTTCCATGCTGAGATTACGTTGATGTGAAACATTCGTTTGGCTCCGTCTTGGCATCCCAAATATTAAAAGATCTGTCAAAGATCTGTGATTATAGAGAGAGTTTAGACAGCTTTGTATTAGTGTTCAACAGCCCTTTCCTAGTCTGTCAACAGGCTGAGAATCAGCATACCTCCTTTTGGTGGTTTAGGACCTTTTCCTCCAGCACCTGTGAACAGGACAGTCTAAATTATGATTAATATATACTTCACTCTTTTGAAGTAATTACATTGAGGGAAAAAAACAATATATGATTTGTTGGCCATCAAAGACCTTCATCGGAACTGGGCCTTTCAACATCACCCTGTCCACCTTTCCTCTTTCTACCTTCTTTGGTGACCAAACTGTAAAAAATGTATCTGAATCATGATGAATATATACTTGACAACCATTATCAATAAAGAAAGTTAAAAAAAGAATAAAAGAAAGAAAGAAAGAATAAAATGTAAATATACAGTATGTATATTTATCTATGTATTCTGACCTTCATCAGAACTGGGGTTTTCAATGACAATCTTTCTTCCCCACTATCTTGATGACACAGTTTTAAAAGCGTGCGCTTGGATGAATCATTCACCTAGACCTGGCTGTAGGCCGCCTCCTGGCAACCCCCCTGCTGGCAGACCTCCACCGTAACCTAAGACATAAAAGTGAACAGGGTTGAGTCAAAGACTTAATAGATGATGCATGGGCTATTGATCAGAATGTGTCCTGTGCTTTGTTTAACCTGGATATAGTCCACCTAGAGGCAGGCCACCTGCTCCATAATAACCTGGGGGAGGAATGATAATAAAACTCAGGTCTACTTTAAATGGAACAGCGTAGTCTGTCTAAGCTTCTGTGATCGTTTCATCTGGCGTGGGATGTGGATTTTCACCAAAGTCAAAGGTTTAGCTGCCAAGTAGCATTGTTCCGGAACCTGTACTAGCCTTCACGTTCCTTAGCTAGAAACTGCAATCATGTGTGTGGTGAACCAAGTGTGCATAGTGTAACAATTATGGAAATATTTGAAATGATGGAATCTGTGGCAAGTAAATTCTAGAGAAATTGGGGTTTCACTTATGCTTTTTAAAAACGATGATAATAGTACATTGCTGCCACTATACAATATATCAGATTATCTACCATCTCCTGTACCTGGTTTAGGAGCCTTTTGCCCAGCTCCAGGGAAAAAGCCACCAGTGCCTCCTCCATATCCTCCATATCCACCATAGCCACCGGCTCCGAGACCACCGACTCCGAGACCACCGACTCCGAGACCACCGACTCCGAGACCACCGGTTCCGAGGTTCCCATAGCCTGAATGGATAATGACAGGGAAAGTGATAAACCGATAAAGAGGAAGAGATAGAGAAGAAGATACATTTTAACCAGATAAATAACTATGACATGAGTTCAACAGTATATGCTTCAGAAACAACAAACAAACAAATGAGCAAACAACAAAAAGGCTGTGTCCAACCTTTTCTCTCAATTCTTTCTAGCGCCGAGAGCTGAAACTTGGGCATGTTTCTGTCTTGTTTCAGTCTCAAATCATTTTTCCAGGTGGCTATGTCCAACTCCGGACACCTGAGGGAGCAATTTAATTTCTGTATGACTGGAGGCCATAACCTAAATTATACTGTGCAGCAGCACCAGGGATTGGAGTGTTTGGAGTTAAATTATCCACAGGAAGAAAAACGTATCCTGCCCACATGGCAGTTATGCTTGAATGAGGTCCCAGCTTGGGTCTCGCTGACAAGAACAGGCAACAGGAGGAGGAGAAGGAAAAGAGTCAAGTGATGAGGAAGGTGCTGCGTGGAGCACGGTTGGCTTGAGTCTTTCACAAAACTGCACTTGTACACTGTACAAATTAGGGCATATTGTACAATAAAAAAACCCTAATGGAAATGTGCTGCCAGTCCTCATTCAGAAGGTTTGAGAAAATTGAATAAGATGTTCGCCTTCCATGGAAAACCTCATTTGTGTGTCTATTTAGATACAAACAGCATTGTGACACATGTGCTGTGAGTTCCAGTCACGGGCAAATGACGATTAGAAACGCCACAAGTTTATTAAGTTAGATGGATAAAACTCAATTCAGATGTTTTGTTTAAATTTCATATCATCTACCTGGCCCACTTAACATGAAATTACAGGTTTTTTTTTTATTACTAGAAACACTTATCTCCTATGAGAGCACCCCTAGAGGTGATAAACTTCCAGTATTTTGCAGAAGGACACACAAGTAGGTCAGGTTTTTGCTGAAACTTGGTCCACTAATTGGAGGATGATCCCCCCACTCAGATGAAAATCTACTCAGTTGGTAAGACAAAGTATCTTTGTATTACTGCTGAAATTCTACACGCCCTATTTTGAAGCTCTTTAATCCTTTTAAGTCGTGATCCTCAGGAATATTTTGGTTTGAGCCAAGGGTGCACGGCTGCATTTCGAAAATTAAAGCCATGAAATGTTAAGTGCCTCTGGTGTCGCTGTTTCCAGAACAACTTTTAACCTCGCCCACATCGATGCAAGTGAATGGAGGACCGGCCTAAAACCTGAAAGTTCTAAATACATGTTCAATAACATTTTTAATATAGTGTTTCTTTCTTTTAGTTTATTTTGTTGCCCCACTTCCCGACCATACCGCCGTCCAATTTGCGTCTATCACGTTTTGCAGTAAATATAGTCGGTGGTTGGAGCATGATGGTTAGGACAAGTTGTGAGCCAAGAAAGAGTTGTACATCAGAATCAACATTTTCGAGAAATAATTTCTCTTTAAGCAAATAGAGAGAATGGAATAGAATACAATAGAATACAATAGAATACAATAGAATAGACCGACTACTAGCAAGTTCACCTGAGGATCAAATGTTGTAACTTCAAGAAAAGAAACAAAGATAAATGGTAAAAGAAACAAGATGTGTCAGTGAGCAAAGAGCAAGCAGAGATGTGAGATAAAGGGAGGAAGCCTGGAAATGGTCCAGCAGTTGACAGGGTGAAGGCAGTGGCACAG